>CAJHQP010002088.1:0-94183 GCA_905132765.1 Moricandia arvensis
GTTTTGTGTTTGATTTTGAGTTTTGAGTCAAATTTGCAAAAAGTCCATGTTTGAAATGGTGATATGTTTGAAACCGTGGTAATTTCTGACATATGATCTTTCTATAGTTTTCTAATTTCTATTTATGCTTTTATTTGCATTTAGTGTTAATTGTTTTTATTAAATAAATAAATAAAAAAATGAAAATGATACATCACTTTCTTTACAGGTAAACAAATCACAATTTTGACTTTATGAACACATAAGTAAAGTTGGAGTTTTTTATGATATAAAAATCAATTTGAAAATTTAATATGTTAGTCAAAAAAGTTCAAGGTTTAAAGTGTTAGTAAATGATTTATGCAATTTTCCTGATTAAAAAAATTATTGTTAATTAAATAAAATGAAGATGACTTTCCATCATTAATCTGCTAGAGTGAACAACAATTGTTTTGCATGATTTTAGATTTCACTCATGTGTATGTTCTTCACTAGGTTTGATAAGGAGAATGAGATACTATAAAATTTGAATTAATAAAGAATGTATTTAATCCCCCATTTTCGCAGTAACACTACCCTATATATATTACACATTGAAGCCAAGAGAGGGAGAATAATTTTTTTTTTAAACACTTGAAACGAATGATGATGATGATGATGATGATACCATCTCATTACTGATCTCATGCACAACGTGTTTTTTTCTGCATTAAGAAAAAAAAATTTAGCTCTCTCTCTTGGTTTCTCTCTTTCCCCTACAACTTGTTTTGGCTCATCTCGCTCTCTTTTATCGCACCCACCTTGCTTGGACCGTCTCCATCTCCTAGTATACATATGTACCAATAAGGTCGGTTTTGGGTTACAACCGTATGAACATGTGTCTTTGCCTTCAAAATTTTAAAGAGATATTATATATACATGCATGGTCCATTCCTTCTTAAGATTATGTTTGTGGTCGTATAAATCTCAGATACGGCTCTGGCCAATCTTCTTCTTTTTTTGCCTCTACTCTTCTAATGAATGTCTTGATGAACGGTACAAATCATACGGAGCCCAAAGATGATCAACAATACAAGGCTTTCTTGAATCTAATCTCAACCATGGCTTCCCTTTCCCACTCCAATGAAGAAGACTTATCGGACCAGGATGCAACGTTCTGCACCTCCCTTCAAAGTTATCTCCTCCTAAACCATGCTGGTTCCACCTATGGTTAACCGCTTTTATATCACCGGCGAATATAAGCAAAAAAGGAGGTAACGAACCCAAATGGTATATCCTCTTTTGCTTCTGAACCGTCATCCACTCTTCTACCTTTTGTGTATACATCCCTTTCCTCCATTTATCAACGTCCACGACCATAACACCCGTGTTGAAATAACACGGTCGTTTTCCTTCAAGGACTTTGACTAGTACCGGGTCCGACCAGAACGTTTTTGTGAAATAATATGTGAAGTTTGCGTGGCAGTACTCGGGAGCAGCCACGACTTTACCTTCCATGTCTACATGCCATAGCTTCGCTATGTCGTCGACCACAACTAGGTCAGAGTCTAGATATATGATCCGGTCGACACTGGGAGGAACGATATCCGCGAGGTAGATCCTCGCGTAGTTTAGAGGCTGGTCTAGGGCTTCCCTGATGGATTTGGAGATTTTGCTGCGGACTAGGTTTGGATCAAACTGATAAATCTTGAAGTTTAGGTAAGGAAAAGTTGATTTGATGCTGGAGAAGAGGTCGTTTTCGAAGTGAGCAAGGGAGAGGAAATGAAAAGAGAGGTTTTCAGGGCAAGTTGAATGTTGTAGGATGGAGAAAACAGCAGCCATTGTTCCACGGAGGTAGTTTGTGTCAAGAGTCATGGCTATATGAATCTGATCAGCCTTAACGCATTGATCACCGTTTCTGAAAGCTGGGGCTTCTCTGAATACAGGAAGGGTTGGAGCAGAAGGCTTGTGAAGAATGACTCCAACACGAACCGAGGTTGTTGAGGTTGTGAACAAGAGGAGGAGGATAAAGGACAGGAGGCCTAGGAGTTGTGTGTAGGAGCGGCTCCTTGAGGCCATCCTGAACCTAATTCTCTTTTATTATTTTATTATTTTTGGTTTAAAGAAAAGGGTTTAATTACAAATTAAAAGATGAATAGTTAAGAGAGCCATTGTTAGAGAAGGGGCTAGAATAAAGGGTTTAGGAAAAGGATTGTTTTATTAGCAGTAGAATTGTGAGGAAGAGATTGAAGTTAGGAGTGTTTAATCTTTGTCTCTAAAAATCAACTTCCTATGATATAGGAAGAAGACAAGTTTGTTGTCCAAATGAAGCAGGTGAGAGATTTTAGATTTTGTTTCTTTCTTTCCTTGGATTCTTATAAACAGGTGTAAGTTTTTTTTGGTAATGAAAGTTTTGCTTATTCTTAGGGTGAGTTTGTGCTGATTAATTTTGCTTTGTTGCCGTTTTTTAGTTGATTGCACCTGCAGTTCTAAGATTAGAATAACAACTTTCTTCTAGAATGTATTGTATATGGTCTTCATGTAGTTTGCAAAGGTGATAAAATGTTCTTATGTAGCTCAAAATAGATAGAGCTAAATGTTTTACATCTCTTTAATTAGTTTTGGTTACTATTGGGTGATAAATATCATACAATCTCAATTAGTTAAGAAGGTTTAGATTGGGGTCTAAAGTATTAGTTTTATCCACAGAATACATATACAAAAAGGATTAACTAAACAAAAGCCATTCGTATGATTGATGATGGGAGTAATTGCATAAAAGAATAGAGAATATGTGTTTGTATCTTTGTGCAGTGCAAGGATTTCATGCAAGTGAAAAAAAATCATGCAAGTGAAAAAAAAAAATCATGCAAGTGAAAAAAAAAATTCATGCAAGTCAAACCATGACTAGAAAAGTAAAACTAACTTTTTTTTTGTCTAATTTTCATAAAGTAAAGCTAACTTACAATCTAACTAACTTCTCAACCGCCTCCACAAATAAACATTTGTTATTTTTATCCAAAATTATTAGAAATGAGATACTTGTTTCTTTATCCGTTTAGTGACCAAAGAATTTTCAAAAAAAAAAAGACAAATATATTATTTATCCACTGATAAGAAGTATAGAACCCATACATGAACCTTAGACAGAAATAACACTATCCGAAATGAAAAGTGAAACATGAGGTAACAATGTATATAACAAGCAGAACTACATTAGGCCTATTACAGTTGAAGTTAAGAGTAAATTTATAGGTGAGCCCAATAACTACATTAGGCCCATTACAGTTGAAGTTAAGAGTAAATTTATAGGTGAGCTCAATAACTACATTAGGCCCATTACAGTTGAAGTTAAGAGTAAATTTATAGGTGAGCCCAATAATTACATTATGGCCCATTAGGCCTTTTATTAACCGAAACGATATTTTCGCGATAACTCACCGGGTCGGGTAAAAACGTTGAGAAACCCGAACCGTTACAGACGGAAAACGAAACGAGAAAAAGCATTGATTTTTTTTTCTCGGGAAAAACAAAAAGATTCAATCAATTTTCTCAAAAAAAAAAAAATCTTTGTTTGTTTTGTGAATTCGTGCGCCGCTGTGCAAACCCACCCGTCGAATCAAACCAAAAACTCATCTCTTTCTCTCGTTTTCTGATTCTTTTCTTTGAAACGCTTTCTAGGGTTTCTCAAATCTTGACGCTTTCCTCTCCAAAGAGAAGCAAACAAAGAAGAAAGGTTGAAGGAGAATAACAACAAAAGAAAAGAGACAAACCCAGAAAAGAAAGTTTTGAGCTTTTTCTGTTTTGTTTTGTCCGAATCATTGAGCAAACAAAGATTCTCCCTTTTGTACAACAATGACATCTGCAAAGCTCAAAACTTTGCTCAACCGCTTGTTCTAGCTTCGTTTCCGTTTTTGCGTAATTATCTTTTTTTTCTAGATGGGTTGTGTTCAATGCAAATGTTGTAGCCGTTACCCATCTTCATCATCAGAAGCCTCTTCTCGTGGACATGGAGCAGCCGTCGCCAAGGGTAAAGACTCCGTCGTCGTTCAGAAGCCTCTGGGAACATCATCAATCCAGGTCCCTTCTCCCAACTTCGAATTGGTTTACTCTGTTCTCTCTCAACGAGGCTACTACCCTGACTCACCTGATAAGGAGAACCAAGACACTTACTGCATCAAAACCGAGCTCCAAGGCAACCCAAATGTTCATTTCTTCGGTGTCTTCGATGGTCACGGCGTGTTCGGTACGCAGTGCTCTAACTTCGTTAAGGAGAGAGTTGTTGAACTCTTGTCTGCAGATGCTACTCTGCTTGAGGATCCAGAGAAGGCTTACAAGTCTGCTTTCTTGAGGGTGAACCAGGAGTTACATGATAGTGAGGTAGATGATTCGATGAGTGGGACTACTGCGATTACGGTTCTTGTTGTTGGGGACAAGATTTATGTTGCTAATGTAGGGGACTCGAGGGCGGTGTTGGCTGTTAAAGACAGGAACAGGATTCTAGCTGAGGATTTGTCTTATGATCAAACGCCGTTTAGGAAAGATGAGTGTGAGAGGGTGAAAGGGTGTGGAGCTAGAGTGCTGAGTGTTGATCAGGTTGAAGGGTTGAAAGATCCGAGTGTGCAAACATGGGCTAGTGAAGAGAACGAAGGTGGTGACCCGCCTAGACTTTGGGTACAGAACGGGATGTATCCAGGGACAGCGTTTACGAGAAGTGTTGGTGATAGTTTAGCTGAGACCATTGGTGTTACTGCAGAGCCTGAAGTGTCGATGGTTCATCTTTCACCGAACCATTTGTTCTTTGTTGTTGCAAGCGATGGGATTTTCGAGTTTCTTCCAAGCCAAGCTGTTGTTGATATGGTAATTTAAGAAGTAAACACAACTCATTTGAACATCTCAGATGTGTTATTCTATAGTCTTGTTCATTTGAGTTTTGAATGTGATTTGAGGAATGTGTTGTGTGTGTGTTTGCAGGTGGGGAGATATGCTGATCCGAGAGATGGATGTGCAGCAGCTGCAGCGGAATCATACAAACTGTGGTTGCAGCATGAGAATAGGACAGATGATATCACAATTATCATTGTACAGATAAAAAACTTGTCTAATGAATGAATGATGATGATGATGGCATATGATTCACATTCCTATTTGCGTCTTTGTGTTGTTTCTTCTGTGTTTCTATGTCAGAGATTCATCATATATAGCAAAGTAAAAGTATGTTGAAAAGAGATTCTTTTACTGAGTTAATAGATGTGTTCAATACACCATTTGCTCCAATCAAGTTGCTCTGTTGCAGAGATGAAGCTATAGATTACAAACTAGTTTTGATGTAATGTTAAAGCTTTTCTTAGAATTTTCGTGCAAGATCTGCTTTCAATATAATATTTGGTTGATGATGATGATAAAGTTCTTTCCCACTGAACATTAAAAGTTGAAATGAGTTCAGTTTTTCTTTTGTATATATTATTGTCTTTAACTAAGGGCGTGGGCAGATTAAAGTTTGATGGCCGGCCACTTTCTGAAATTTTTGTAACACAAAAGTCAACCAACTTTTTCAACTTTTATAGCACAAAAGTCAGCCAACTTTTAAAAAAAATCTAGCCCAAAAGTCAGCCAGTTTTTGGAATTTTTATAGCACAAAAGTCAGACAACTTTTTAGAAAAAAGATCTAGCACAAAATCAGCCAATTTGTTTTTCGATTTGTGATAATTTGCAGTTGAAAAACATTCTTATGTTTGGGTCTTTACAAAATCAAAACAAAATGAGAAACGTCAGCCACTGTATTTTAGTTGTGTTTTGAAAAAAGTAAGTTTTCCTCCCAGATGTTAATTTTATGTTAGTGGGTTTTTATTTAGTTGGAACCGAGTATTGCTATAGGTATTCCTCAAGTACTAGTGTATGCATGCAAATATTAAATATTTATTAATCAAAAACAGCATCTTAAAATTTTAGCTCGACTAAACTGACATGTAAACATGCAATATCTTGATGCAACAACGATAACATTAACAAACATTTCTCCAACATTAGAAACTTCAAAATTAAATGCAGACATTTCTCCAACATTTCATTTCATTTCATCTAAAATCTCTCTCTCTATCCTTCATCTACGGAGTAGACTAGTAGTACAAAGTTTTCATGAAAACATTTGCTATCGATAAAATTTTCTTAGGATCCTAGAATCATGTTTAATAAATAAAGCTGGTTTTGAGGAAACAAACGACAACATTACACTAAGAAACGGGGCTTGAAGGGAGATTATTGCAAAGGGATTTGGAGCGCAGAGAATGTGGCTTCAAGGAAGAGGGGATGAACATCTTCTCCAGAGAACACCTCCGACTCCAACTTCTCCATGTGAGGCCATATCTACATGACATAGAAACACGAAAGTAAGTTTCATTAAAACTTAAAGCTCTTACAACATCCAACTTAACTAATTTTATACCTCGTTCGCATACTGTCTTGTAAACGCCGTGAGATAGCCAAGTGTCGATAAGCACCACTGTTCTCTCTCACCGATTACAGACCTTTTCTTTGGGTTTCCATTTTCACTGTCCACCTCCATCGCAGATGAGT
The DNA here is from genome assembly GCA_905132765.1 of Moricandia arvensis. Lineage (NCBI taxonomy): Eukaryota > Viridiplantae > Streptophyta > Magnoliopsida > Brassicales > Brassicaceae > Moricandia > Moricandia arvensis. The sequence goes on from CAJHQP010002088.1 coordinate 6,535, forward strand.
TTTCGTCTTCCGCACCTAATGATTTTAGATCCTCCAACGATCTCGCTTTTGTTGGTTCTGGAAGCCGTTCCTTCAGGACTGCAGAGAAACTCTGGAACAGCTGGAGCAGTAGAGCCTATGATGCACAAGGAATGTCAATAAGGGGTATACATAAAGAAACAGTACAGGAAACCGAGTTATTTGAATACCTCAGTTTCAGAGAGAGCTCTGTTAAGAAGAGCCTCTTTTGCCTCTAGGGATTCCCGAAGAGATAACTCTGTCTCCCCTGTCTTCTCCACCGTTGATTTCAAACGCCTCATCTTCGCTGGATTTTCACCAAGGACTGGCTCACCATCCACTAGAGAAAGTTTGCTCTCAACAGCCTCCAGCTCTGCTCGCGCGTTTGCTGAAGCTTTCTCAGCAACCAAAACATTCTTGGTAATGTTTGATATATCTTTCCTCAAATCAGAGATACGATTATAAGTCTTGTTAAGAGCATTCCCAAGTATCTGCAGAAAGAGAAACGAAACTCAAAATCTTTAACTGAACAAAGAATCTCTGAATAGACGAATGAGTTAAGAATTCAACTGACCTCCCATGGCTGATCAGACACATGAAACTGATCAACATTTTCCGGAGAGAAAACCCATCTAACAATTGCCTGATTAGATACGAGTCTGTACCCCATCATCCTATCGATTGCCACGGCCGTCATTTGTACATTGTTTTTCCAGTACGTACTCACTTGAGATAACAGCATCACCTGTTTCTCATTATCAGGACAAAGTTTTGCAAACACTTGGCCATATCGCTCTAGGACAGTGACCAAATGAGTGAAACTTTTTGATCCGATCTCAAGTAAGGTCTGTACAACGACTGTAAGAGTAACTTCAAAACCATGAACTGGATATATCGTTTCTTCAATCCACGACATCATGTCACGGGCAGATTGTTTTTCCTTGACCTTCCTGTTCAGTTCAACTGACAACTCATGTTCTTCTGTTTTCTCTTTACCCTCTTCCAAGGAATACCTATAAGCAGGAGCAGCCTTTGCAGGAAGCAATTCTTCTAAGGCAGTTGCATTCTCGATGCTCTATTTGGCATACACAGAACATTATAATTTCTTTAGTGGAAAACAAAATACTAAATACATGTGGAACTGAAAATGAAACGTAGGTCCTAATAGCCTAGATTTTTAGTACAGAGAGACTACTAGAGTTTGGCAGTGCTTAATAACCTCAAATTTTCTAATTTATCAGAAATTTCAAACCATTCGGCTAGTGATATGTTACCTGCTTAATTTTATCCCAGTAAGACAAGCGTACTTCTCTTTGGAGAACCTCCTGAACAAATACACGCTTAGGAGCCCATTTGGGAAGGTCCAACACATAAGCCCACTCTTCCCACGGCCAGATGAATTGGAAGTTGGATCTGTTAAGCATGGAAATAATCCCGATTGAAGTAGAGAGCAAAGCAAAATATGTAATCATTGTCAGGCAAGTATTACTGATTTCTAAATTTATCTACTAGCCAAGACTAGACTGTACCACTTAACGGATCATCAGTTGAGAAAATAACAAAGCCACACTAAGATCAGTATTTCATGTTTCTGTAACAATCATCAACTTCATATGATAAACAGCCAAATTCTCAGTTAATCTGAGAAACACCCTGAAGTTCATAACAGAAAGCATAAAGTAAAACAGAACCAATTTCATCCCATCTTCGCAAAAGAAAGCTTATAAGCAATGGAACAAACACAAAGCAACTTTCTATCAATAAGGTAAGAAAATGAAACTATACTTACAAGTGGTGAGAAAACCAGAGGATAAGGCGTGTCCTGGATTCCATGTCTAAGTCAGAAATTTTCTCAAAGAGTGCACGAACAGCACCAGCAACAACAGCAGGAAAGGCACCCGGAAGAGCCTGATTGAAAATTTGGCGTTAAGTAAAAGTCAGAAATGACACCAGCCATATAAAAAGGACTCAAAGATCAGACTAATCCTTTGTTGCTACCTTACACAGATCCATAATCACGAGTGTATAATAAAGTGTCTTGAACGGTGGCTGCGGTAGCAGGAGTATCTGGAAATAGAAAATAAATAAAAAACAGATCCAATTGGCATATCTAAAAACTACGGCTTTAAGAAAACCATTCCTGGAAAATAATTGGTATAAGTTTCCTGTAAAAGACTATCATTATGCGATGATATACATTAGGAATACTTAATAGAGAGAGAAATTCTTAACAAAACAGAAGTTCACCTGAGAAAAGAGTGTCTCTGCCATAAGATACTCATACCGAAAGGGCACAGGAAGATTAGCCATGTAGGAAGCACACTCCTTCCGACTAGATTTAGATTTGCAATAAGATAATTAGTGAAACAAAATAAAAGGTGACCACAAAATAAAAAGAAACTCAGCATATTCTAATATGAAGAATAAGTGACAACTATATGCTAAGCCATTCAAGAACCTCGAGGATGAACAATATACTCAACACAAAGGCACTACCCCTTGGTAGCAAATCAGTTGCCCAGCCGATTTAATACAATTTGAATAGTGTTCAGTGACTGTATTATTAGTAGAGTAACTCTTGCACTTATCTTAACGAACCTTAAGTAGATAGCTCTTAAATAAATATCTACACCAGAACAAACATTCGTGGACAGTCTACTATGCGATGAAAATATAACAGGAACAAAAAACCAAGAGCATTCTAGTGTTGCAAAAATACATACCATCCATTTAAATAGAGGAGCACATCCAGTAAATACTCCTCAACGACAAAGCGATCAATAGGTTGTATATCCTGTGAATTTTAATAATTCAAGAATTAGAAAGAGAATAGCCCATATAATAACGTATAAATGTGACAGATTGACGAAAATAGATGTTGATGTCTGAAATTGTAGTAAGTGTAATAAAATTCCAGATGAACGTAGACATCACCTCCGTTTTATTAGCTGGAAATATATTCAACCTACGAATCCTCTGAGGATATCTCATCATAGCATCATGCTTTTGCTTGCCAATATATGCCCTCGAAAGATCAGAAGGTGGACTCGGTGGTTCCATACATTTAAAGAGGCGTAGCTCATGGAATTTTCCAGCAACAAGCTGAGCTTCGAATGAGAGATGAGGCCTAGGAACTAGCCATATAAAGTGTCAAATTGTCATCAATAGTGATATACAACAAACATTTCAAGTATGACAGTAGAAGGTAGACATGGAAACTAAAGGAGAGGTTTGTAGTGAATTGCAGAAATGAAAAATTTTAAAACATGCATACCACTATCAAGTTTCCATCCATTGGAAGCCAGAGACTGTGTTCGATCCCATAGATCCTCCAAGAAGTCCTAGAGAGACAAAAACCAAAAGTTACTACATCAGCAACAAAATTCAACGAATTACGATCTCAAACAAATAGAAAGGCATAGAATGAAACGTTACATAGATTTAAACAAACCAATCTTATTCATGCATCTGCCAACACATCTACTACAAAATGAAAGGGATACCTAACACAAAGCAAAAACAAAACAAAAAAAATTCAACAACAAAAACTGTAACCTTCTCTGCAAGAGTGTTTTCAGATTCTCCGTTGTGAAAGAAGTTTAGACCAGATGCTGAAGAATGCTTTCTAATGCTCAAATAAGCTTGTATCCCGGCTAACACTCTTTCAATCTCATCAGGAACTTGCTGCAAGAAAGAGGGAAATTCATCAGTGGTGACAATTTAAAAAAGTAGCTTATCGCAGTTACAATAGAAGCAGTTCAGTGACCAGTACTGCCACTAAACCAGCCATGATAACCCTGAAAATTAGACTACTAAAGTTGGTTTCAAATCGAACAAGACCACATCATTATATAACTGAAAACACGTGATTCTAATGGCCTTCAACAAAAAATATCATATGTTTTCTAATACCCAATTAACAAGATATTTTCTGGAATGTCTTTAATTCAATAGAAGTACCTCAGCGAGCTCTGCTCCTCCCCACGGAAGACTTGACAAGATGCATGTAACGTAAAAGTCAGCTTGTGCCTGCCATGATGGATTTCCTTTCTCTTCATCCACAGTGGTGGCAGCAGATGACAACAAGGTTTCGAACACGACAATCAAAGAGGCAGGTTGAATAACCTTACTGCACAGCTGAAGAATCCAAATAGAACATGTTAAAGACAGTCAAACATCTCAAAATTTGTAACACCTAGTGTAAATATATTCCTGTATACTTTTAATTTCCGACGGTTCTGGTGTATTGGAAAATATGAAGCGAGTTAGTAACAAGATTAGCAGCCATACCAGGGAAGTCATAAAGCGTAGCAATATACGGATACTGTTGCAGTTTCCAGAATCTAAAGCAACCTGGCATGTATTAGATCATAAACAAAGGTAAGTGGAAAAACTTGGCTGTTAAAACAAAAAGTTCTTGGCACTTGATGTACAAATAATTCACCTGGAAATTAGCTTGGACACTTTCTACTATCTTCCTGACAAAGTCTTCATTCTCCAAGTTCAACAAACCAATCTTAAACATAGGCAAAGATATCCATCAACTTTAAAAGTATATGTACCAAATTAAACTGAAGTAATATACAACAGGGAACAAGATATCACAGATAAAAAATCTAAGACCCAATCCATAAAGCGAAAAAAGAAGGCTTTAGCTAATAAGAGGCTTACCAAAGTTCCATACAAGGGAATCTTATGAGGCAATTGTTCAGCACATTGCAATAGATACTGTTTAAGATGAAGAAAACATACATTCATTGTTATAATAAGATCATTGATAATAAATAAAGATGAACATTTGCAAATCAGCTCTTACTGTACAGAAACTTACAGGAGAAACTTGGTCACCAGAACGCTCGATTTCTCGACGAACAACACCAAAACAAGTCTCCTGTAGGGAGAAGGTGATTAAACGAAAGGGAATACAATTAGGGTTTATGAGCGAAGAAGAAGAAGAAGACTGACGATATGGTCTTTGTAGTCGGAGGAAGTGCCGTACTCGGGACCCTTTTCTCCGATTCGAAGGAGAAGTGTCTTCCAGTTACTCATCTGGATTCCTTTGATTCACGATTTCGATTTCGATTTTTCTCACTGAGCTAAGCTTCTGAGAAAGATTTGCGTCGCTCTCCCAAACCCTATTATTAACTTGTATTTCTATTAACGTCCCTGTTTATTCTTTTTATTGCCATATAGTCCTTTTATTTTTAAGTCTCCGTAAATTTGGGATTGATTTGTTAAAATTGTCTGAAAAACCCTCCCTTTAGAATTGATTACCTCCTGCCTCCTACTCAACGCTTCAAGCTTCAGGGTTGTTCATGGAACCTAAAGTCTTGCAATTCTCTATAATAAATGCCACAAAACACACACTTTAATAGTTGAAATATATTAGTACTACATATGATATGAGGTATATTCCTTACGTGATAGTGTTTGCATGCATATAAAACCATTAATCATTAGTAGCATCTTTATACTCTTAACGTTAACAAAAGAAGAAGCTGAAGAAACTTCAAAAGTAAATGCAAAGCTTCTCGGCTATGCTATTCTGTACCAAGTTACATTTCTCCAACAGTTCATCTAATCTCTCACTCTCTCTATCCCCCTTCATCGTCTTCTTCTCCGCCGTTTCTTTCCTCCACGATCTCTCCGTTTCATCAGCTAACTCATCATCCATCATTCTAGAAGCTTCTCTACTCCTCTCTAACATCGTCTCATCTATGTCTCTAGGATCATCGATAAACCTTTCCGTCTGAACCGATTCTTCGACATCTCTCTGGGATGTGGGATTAAATCGAGGAGACGACTTGAAGGGGCTGCAGCTGATTTGGATCATTTCATGAAGCAATGGAAGATTTGGACGAGGAGATTGGTATGACACATCTTCAGACAAGAACTTATCAGCATAGCTCGAAGCTGACATGGAGAGGTCGGACTTCAGTACGTAAGCTGAGGAAGACGATGAATCTAGCAACCCCATTATCCGCCAGTTGAAGATCCTCTGGAAGATTCCTATCCATCTCGGGATGATATGATAGTAGCTTGAACCACGGAGTTCTAGTCTAGTGTTTCTTTGAAGCATCACTCCTGCTTCTTTGGTGGCTAATGAGAGTTCCATAAGATTGCTTGTCTGTGTCAAGTACTCAATTAAGCATCCCTCGAGCCGCTGTGTATGGTTCTCTATCTCATCACCAGAAGCACATCCTAGGGTTAACCATGTCAAATCATCTTCGAAATATGGAAGCTTACAGTTCTCGAGCATGGAGTTGAGTGGTTTGATGCTCTCTGCACTGCTCCAGTCTAGGTTGGGTAGATACTGCTTTACCATTAAATGTTCTTTTCTATTATCCTCGAGCAACATTGTTTCGGGGCCAGGCCAACCTATTGGATTTGCTTCAGCAGCAGAAGTGATGTTTCTTTTTGATGTTTCCAATGCATCGTTGAAGGTTGATATGCAGATGTTAGGACCAAGTTCTTGATCTGGTATCTTCTTAAGCAACTCCAGTGAAAAACTGAAATGGGTCAGAACGAGTTCTCGCGGTTTAACATGATGAAGATTTGGTTGCAGAGGTGAATTGCCCGCAAGCCATTTAAGCCCGTCCCTTAGCCGTGAATCGTTGAAAAAACGAACCTCATGTCCCTTCTGGGACTTGTTAGCAATGGAAACGACGGTGAAGCTTGCTATCTTTGATTTGTCAATATCATGGAGGCCTAGCTCAGAGACGAGATTGGTATCAGGATCCACGTTTTCACCGTTGCATGAGCTGATTACTACGAGAAGGGGAAGGAGTGAACCGTTTGGTACTGATTCAAGAATGCGGTTAAGCTGTTCTCTCTGGAGATTCAGAGGGAGGCTTTTAGATGCAAGGAAAAGAACTGCACTTGCACCACGTGTTGTCTCACACAAATCATTATCAGCTTCCACATCCCTAGCTACTGAGAGACAGCATCTGAAATCTGAATTAGACCCACTTGCAACCCATTTGTTCCATACCGACACACCGGGAGCTGAGAACAGGAGATTATCGTCGGAGACACTATGTTCTGTGTGAGGGATAAGCTTTGATAATAACCAACGACTGGCTGCTGAATGTGTATCATCACTTAGTGTGTTGACTGATTTAGTCTGAGTACATAAGATGACCTTCCAGCATATGCATTTTGAGTCTGGATTCCTTCCGGTTAGTATATCAGCTATCACATCTGAAATATTCAGCCTTGACCATGATTTTTCACGTTCTTCAAATCTCCTCTTCATCGCTTGATCAATGTCAAACTCACCACACGACCTCGATTGCTGTGGATGAAGCGAGAACCGGAATTAGACTACCAACCTCGATAGTTAATGTATTAAAGAGTTTTATTGCTTCCTTGACAAAAAAGACCAATGACCAGCACATGTTATGGGGAAAAAAACTCAAACTTACATCAGGTTTGCTGAATCGGATAGGAGTTCCCAGGGATAGAGAATTCAATGCAGCTGCTGCAGCTAACTGTCGACGCTCCCGCAATTCACTTTGACGTGAGGACCAGCGCTTCCATAATCTGTGAAGATTCAGAAAAGAAAAGTTAGAAAGAGTAACCTACACCAATTATCAACTTGCATTAGCTGGTAGACCTTATGATCAACTTGAGTTTGGCCGTCGCCACTTCCTCGTCATACTGATTTGTGATGTCCACATTTCCATCCTCGTCTTCCTGATCAATGTCATGGGTGCCCTCTTCCAAGGTACTAGTCATCGCAGCTTCAGGTACTGATTCTTCCGAAGCAGATATGTTTTCTACACTCGTCGGAGACTCTGAAAGGGTAGTTACAGGCACAGATGTGTTTTCTACACTCGTCGGAGACTCTGAAATGGTAGTTACAGGCACGCTCTTCATTGGCATAGACTTTGGACTTGGTTGCAGAGTAGGTCCAGGCACAAGATTCGTCTGCATATGCCTTGCAAATGGAAATTTAATTTCCGCAGGAGATATACTAGAGTGGCCGTCAGCAGGTTGTTTCTTCAAATTTGAGGATTCAGCTTGAGGAAATCCAGGAGAAACAAAAGGAGAACAGAACTTCAGGGGCGAATGAAATCCACCAGCCGGCGTAAGGTCATTTTGTTTCTGTTGATCCACTGCTGGATTTACAACAGGTGGCCACACTGGATTTAGAACAGATGTTCTCATTGGCTTGTCTTCCTCCAGTAAGAGCGAAGCCTTCGAGTCGGTCCTTTCTTTATCAACTGGACGCACTGATGTTTGTTTCTTAGGACTTTGAGCAGGCGGCATTTTCTGTTTATAGGTGGTAATATGCGGTTGATGTCCTTTAGACGATGACATCGGAGAGGGAGCATACACATTTTCATCTGTCGAGGGAGCAGAAACATCTTCCACAATGGTTCTCGACTTTTTCATGTGAACAAGTTTTGAGCATTTTGTTTTATAGTCCGTATCAGCATGGAGAAATAGGCCATCCTTTACCATGTATGGCTCTTCAAACACTTTTATTGAAAATCCATGGTACTCCAACAGCGCTTCTATGTCCTCTTCCTAAATTCCATCACCAGATGAAAAATGTAAGACCTCTAGGAATTACTCTGTCACAGACCACGAAAGGGATACACCAAGTAGCAAATCAATGAAAAATTACCTCCATCCCTATCCAATTTGACGTATCTGAAACTGGGATACCCTGATTATTTTGGAGACCAGAATGCAGAGAAGCAAGTGCCTGAGTTCTTAGCTGATAAAACAGAATAAAGCTTAGATCTCAGTGACTTAACCACACGCCAGTATGGTAAGAATGATAAAACTACACCAAAAACGCGCTTACCTTCGAAAAATGAGCATGCATTAGACATGCTTGAAGATAGCTTGCTTTTCGTGCGAGGCGAAAGAAGGCGATGAAGTTGCCAGTTCTACAAGCTCTGAAATTGCACAACTAGTTTCAATACTTAGACCAAGTTAACAAACTAACGCCCAAAAACAAGTTCAAGAAACTACCTGGCTACATTGCGGGCAAAGAGAACTTCTGACGTTTGCCTTATTTCTGGAGTCATGTTAGCAAGATCAAGAGAAAGCTCAGAAGGTTCAACCTAACAGGAAGAGTTTATAGACACATTAAGAACTTAGCACAAACTTTTGGCCGCAAATTTCACCCAAAAATATTTACCTTATAGCCAGGATGCTTGTCAAGTTTGAGAAGAGCATAATAGCCACGGAACTCTTTTTCTGTAGGAATAGTTATTCCTCTCTTCCTGTGATCATCATACATTTGAAACAACTCAACAGATGCCTTGTTCATTTGCTCAATATTAAGGTGAGCATCAAACCCCTCCGAAAATCCCTCTCCTTTAGTATATTCACATAGCTCATGCATTGCAAGGATGTGAAGTCTTATCTATAACAAGGAAATCAATAGTAAGAAATCCAAAGCAGAATATCGCTTGTTGTCGTGTTTAATGGGCTTTATGTAAGATCAGAAAACACAAACCATTTGCTCCAGCAAAGTAATAGCTTCTCGGTTGAAAATATGTTGCATTCTTAGATCCATTCGAATAGCTCTCATCCTATCCCATAAGAAATTGTACATACCAAGAAAGTTTTCATTGTACGGCTGGTCTAGCAAACTCAGCAAATATTCCATTGTATTCTGCAGGATTGGCATTGGTCGTATCAATATTGCTTCTCGCTCCGCTGTCCTGGTATACTATTCAAAGGTAAACATATAAGTAGTCATCAAAATGAATGGGTATATGTCATCTTAAGAAAGAATCTGAAAATTAGTTGATATGAAAAAGGTGACTTACTTTCTTCACGGCAAGGGATTTGCTCGTCTGGTTCCTATCTCCATCCACACGCTCATAATGGTCCAAGTCACCCTTTCTTTCACGCTCTCCCCGTTCTGACTCTGGAAAGATGAATAAAAAGACCTCAATACATTTGTTCTACAATCACATAACTCACTAGAACTAGACATCAATATGCGTAAGATCAATCTTGTTAGGAACACAAACTTTTTTTAACTAGATAAAATAAATCAAAGACTATACAATCAGTGTGCTTTTATAAGCATGTCTTAGGCTATGCTTACCAGGACACATGTCAGGGCATAATCCAACGATGAGAGAGGGTTGCTCCGAGCTTTCATAATCAGACAAGGCATCTCCGTTAAGGGCATCCCTACTTGATTCCAGTGTATTGAATGTTTGTTTGTTGTCCAGATGCTTCACAGTTTTAGTTACAGATGATTTAGTAAGTTGAGTATTAACAGGTCGGGATGGAACAGGGTCCAGTTCACCCTTGAAGCGGGCCAGTCTCTTTGCCCTCGCTTGCTCTTCTCTGTACAAAACGCACACAGTTCAGAAAACTTAAGAACTAGTCCACATTTTTTTATATAAAGAGTTAGTACTATGTGGTTTAATTTACCCTTCAGTACAATCTCGAGAAGGAAAAGAGTTTCCATGGATATCCTCTTCCACTGGGTATAAAGGTGGAGATCTCGTCCTTTTTGTTGCAGGTGAACTGCTTGCCTTACCCGCACTATTGAAATTATTTACAGAGGAGGGTTGCCCGGGAAATTGGGAATCTGAGCTTCTTGAAAGCATAAATGACTTCGAGCCTAACGCAGGAGGAGATGTGGAAACCCTATCATACAGTCAGCATGCTTAAATAAGAGCAAATTTAAGGCACATCCAGCCAGTTAGAGAAAAGAAAATCTGTTGCAAGAGCACTAAAGATAGAGCGACAAGAGAAATAAGGCTTCACAGGCTAGTAATAGAAACTTTTCATGAAACCATTTACTTTAATGGTAAATATGGCAATGTACATCAGTTTGCTAACGGTAAAGTTTCTTAGGATTGTGACTTCACCTACCATTCATAAGAACACGTAGGAAAGGGGAACGGAAAGAAAACATAAGCTTACAAAATATGGTAAGTGATCATGGTCTACCTTCTTTTTGTAGCTTCCTGAATTTCAACTGCTTCATCTGCATAAGGGAATGAAGAGCTTGGAGTTTGTTCTTGACGGAACAACCGATTGGGATTGCTCCTCGACCTCACCGGGTTATTGTCCGCAGAAGAAGGAGAGCGTCTTCAAAAACATGAGAAAAAGTACAAGGACGCAAGTTTCAAAAGTGTGTGACGGCAGACTAATAACAGCATAAAAATGAAAGAGGAAAATACACATACATGATTAAAATTACTATCAACAATAACACATGAGAGATATTTCATGACATTTTCTGTACCGACAGCAAAGAGGGAGGGAGATACCAAAACATTTATGACACTGACAAGAGGAAAAAATATCTTACATCCAAGTTAGGCTGGATGGTTGCTGGAAATCATCTACCAAGCTGCCATTCTCAAAATCTGGCGAATGATTTATTCGAGAACTCCAATCAGGAATATCTGACCGACTGGAAAACAAAAATTGAGCAATTTTTAGATATATCTTAATTACATCAAAAAAACCAGTATATCACTAATCATCGCAGCCAAGCGTATGACAGGTAATTTCTAGCACCACGAGCACACAACAAACTCTTGAAATCTGAGAGAACTGTACATGACGCAGAACAGAGGTGTACAATCTTTGGCAAACGAACAAGTGTTAAGAAAGTCAAGGCTATAAAAGTTCTACGGAACGGCAGAGTGTCTAGGTTGCTGTCATAAATGGCCTTCATCTAAAGGAAATAGAAGAAAACAGACCTTTTCCTTTTTGAATCTTGTGATCGACCAATCTCAACAACATCAGTTCCACTTCTCGAAAGAGTGTGTGATATACTAGCTGCAGACGTGGCTAGACTATGTTTACCCTGATCCTTCAGGAAGTTCCTTGATTCATCATGCCCAAACTGAGGAATTAAACTAGGGCTGCAAGGAAAAAAGAAGCAGGTGAAATTCACGGAATTCGTCAAGAACAATTCAACAGCTTGTTGTTAAAGCCGCTGCCACAATAAGCATCTATGTATCAGGCATTCAGAAGGGCAGATAACAAATAGCACTCCGCCAAACCCTGCTCTCTCTTCCTAGTGCTATATTTACTATTGCAGAAAACTGAAAGCATTTGAATTGTGTGATTAACATTGCTGCCAAGCTGTCAAATATCACACTATACTAAGTGAAAAAATATCAAATGTCGACTTTTACCTTTGAACTCCAGGAAATTGATAAGGTCTCACAGAGGGGCTTGGACGTTGAAAACCTTCTGAACCCCATCCATTCGCTGGTCCTGGGCTCCTGAAAAAAAAAAGCATTGAAGTGTTCCATTCAGAAGATTCAAGCAGAACAAACAATCAAAGCGGAAGAAATAGATAACTTGGTTAATGCCATCACCAGTTGATTTGGATCAAACCTTTTCCAAAGATCATTTACACGCATATAAGGAGGGACCAAAAGAAAAGAGTGTCATAAAAGTAATTATTCTTACCTCTGAGTTCCACCAGGTCGGTAAGGTTGTCCTGAGGAAGGTGAGGGATTTTGAAAAGCCAAAGGAGGTGGTGTTCGATTCATTGGAGGACTACTGCAAGAAAAACCATAATAATGTGTACAAGGAAAACTTAATTAAACAAGTAACCACACTAATACCATCGTCAGGCATATAAAACTGAAAGAGAAAAGGAAGAAGATCAAGCTATACAGTTAAAAATTTCTAACCTTTGTACCCCACCTGGTCGGTAAGGTTGCCCTATAAAAGGTGGAGGGTTTTGAAAACCCAAAGAAGGTGGTGCTCGCTGTACTGGAGCACCACTACAAGCACAAAAGTTCCAACACGAAGTTTAGAATGTAAAAAGATATAGAAAGTTAAAGAGATTAAGAACAGAGCTCGCCATAAGAAGGTTCGCAGCTCACAAACAACCTAGCATTCTCACATAGAAAGAAACCAGAGCTGTAAAGCTACGTCTTATCTAACCTTTGAGTTCCACCTGGTCCAAAAGATTGTCCTGCATAAGCTGAATGGTTCTGAGACGCCGGTTGTTGAATAGGTGAATCACTACAAGCAAAATCCGCAAGCAAACAAATTACATTGGCAATACGCACATGAGCTTCAAAACCTGAAGCTTAGAGCTGCCTAAATGATATCATAACGAAATTTTCACAGAAAATTCAACTATCTAGTGATCCTACACACTTCAATTGAATCTGGAAAAACTTTATAGCGTAATTGATCCATAGCGTGAAATCAATCTAAGAAACACTAAGAAATTGGAATGAAAGTACGGAATCGAAAAGCACACCTGGTGGTTTGAGCAGGAGCAGAAGCCCCGAACGTTGTAAACGGAGATGGCTTGGAGCTCATCGCCGGTCCTACATCTTTTCCGAAAGGCTTAAACGCCATCTCTGTAAATTTTCCTTTGAAGAAATTTATTTTCTATAAGCTGCTTCTCTATTTGTTCTTCTTCAACCTTCGTTAACCATTCGTCGCCGGCTAAAGGCGAAAGCAAACCAAACCAAATCGAGTTTTCTGATCTGCTCACGCCCCTCCGTCGTGACTTCCCGGCGAGGATGATTTCCCCTTTTATGGACACGACGTCGTTTCGAATTTAACGAAGCGAGATTTCATAGTGGGCTTTTAGTGTAAACTAGTATTGGGCTTTAATCTATTAAAGCCCTGTCTCTCTATTTCTATGGGCTTTGTATTGATTATTACAAAACAACGTGCGCATGTCGTCGCCATCTCGTTAGGTAGATCGATCATCAACGTTTCATGGCCGTTGACATTTTGTCCGAAGAGAAAATAAAAACTTTCCCTCTTTATTTTCCTGGATTAAAAAAGTAAACTTTCCCAGTTTTAGATCTCTCCAAGCTACTTCCACGCTAATGTCGATGTCTCGCGGTGGATTGTTGTTGCTGCTCATAGCCGTCTTCCTCGTCCAGCTTCAGTCTTCTACCTCTCTGATTAGTTCTCCAAGCTCTATTATCAACCCTTCTAAGGTCAAACAGGTTTCTTCAAAACCCAGGTTTGATTTTCCTCGATCCTGAATTAAATTTTGAAACTTTGAGCTTCGAGTTTGTGTATTTTCTGATGAATCTGAGAAAAATTGGGACAGGGCATTTGTGTATGAAGGTTTTCTAACGGATTTGGAATGTGATCATCTGATCTCACTTGTAAGTGCAAACTAAATCCTTGGGTATGATCTCAAAATTTTGGAAAAGTTTACTCCTTTGGAATGTTTATGATTTTGATTTTTTGATAAATAAGGCGAAAGAGAATCTGGAGAGATCTGCGGTTGCTGATAACGATAATGGAGAGAGTCAAGTCAGTGATGTTCGGACCAGCTCCGGCACGTTTATCTCCAAAGGAAAGGTGAAATGTTCTTCTGTTTCGCTTCCATGTCTGATGGATTAGATCTCTAGTTCACACACATATTGGATTAGTTTTGAGTTACATTGATCATTTTTAAGGAAGTTTTCTAGATCTTAGTAGATTTGTTACTGATGGTTACTACTAGAACTATAAGGTTTAAGAGCTAGTTGCTAGTCAACAAAATATGCATCTAAGTATCTATGATGATCAATCATGGATTATGGTTGGTACTTAGTAATGATCACAATATTCATGTAAAGCTTTTTTGCTTAATCACAGGATCCTATTGTTTCCGGCATAGAGGACAAGCTCTCCACATGGACATTCCTCCCAAAAGGTAACAAAGACATTCTAAATATTAATAATTATTAGTGATCAAGTAACAAGGAACCTTAACTCCTCTCGAGTTTCTTTGGAAGAGCTTCTCAGAAGATGTTATAAGTTCTTACACTCTGCTGACAGAAAATGGAGAAGACCTTCAGGTGTTGAGATATGAGCACGGTCAAAAATATGACGCTCACTTTGACTACTTCCACGACAAAGTCAACATAGCCCGTGGTGGACACCGCATAGCAACGGTTCTCATGTATCTATCCAACGTCACAAAGGGTGGAGAAACTGTCTTCCCTGATGCAGTGGTTTGTACTCATACAAAAACCAATCACTTCCCCCACTTACATATATATACAATGAACACTCTGGTCTGGTCTCTGATGAACATTTCTACACAGGAATCTTCTCGCCGCAAGCTTTCTGTAAACAAAGATGACCTCTCTGATTGTGCAAAGAAAGGAATCGCTGGTGAGCTACTACATAACTTATCACAAGTTCCTCTAGAATTTCTTTATCTCTAAAAAATTGTTGTAAGAACATGTTTTATGTAGTGAAACCAAGGAAAGGAGATGCACTGTTGTTCTTCAACCTCCACGAAGACGCAACTCCAGATACATTGAGCCTTCACGGAGGTTGTCCTGTGATTGAAGGGGAGAAATGGTCAGCAACTAAGTGGATCCACGTGGACTCGTTCGATAAGATTGTGACACATGATGGTAACTGTACGGATGTAAACGAGAGCTGTGAAAGATGGGCAGTGCTTGGAGAGTGTGCTAAGAATCCAGAGTATATGGTGGGAACTCCAGAGCTACCTGGAAACTGCAGACGTAGCTGTAAAGCTTGTTAATTAAAAGAGTTTTAAACTTTATCTTCTCTATGTACCATTAAAGTACTTCTTATCTGAGTTTCTTGTTTTTGACTGTTATTGAATCAATTAATTTTTCTTTTCAATAGACTCTTCATTTCGATTAGGTCTACAAGGAGGGTGTGATCGTTTTCATTGGTTCCTTGTTGGTCAAGTCATCTGCAGACTGGTTTTTAAGTGTGATCATATTGTATACTTTCTTTCCATATAATAATATCAGTCGTGGATTCAGCTTTATAAATTCTCTGCATATAAAAACCTCAAAACTATTTCATTAAATATATTCATAGACGTTTATTTTGGACAGTCTTATGTATAAAAGACATAAAAATAACTTTATTCCGTTACAAGATAGATTGTTTAGATTTATTAGACATGATTATGAATCCGATAGACTGACCAACATCCACGATAGAAATCGAAATGTTTCAGCGATTTCAGGAAGATTTCGAAAATATGAACATAATTCATATTCCATGAAGTGGTCAAACAGCTTCGCTAACAAAAAAAAACAAGAAATTAAAGGTATATTTGTTTATATACTAGATCAGATCCAGACAAACAAAAATGCTCCTCATAGAATTAAGTTATCTGATTAACACTTGATTTCACTGAAATTGACAGTTGACAAAAAGGAAAAAAAAAATAGATTCATTCTCTCTCTTCCACCTCTCAGAATATTTGTCGACCAGCTTCGGTTTAGTTTCGGTTAGGTGATGATGAAGCAAGAAGATTCGGCAGCTGAACAAACGGAGATTGCTATAATCGTGGAGGATTCGTCTTCTCCTCTTCCGCCTCATTCTCAGGTGCATTATATCTCCAAACAAACCAAAAGAATCTCATCTCCGTCTCTTCTATTAAAAAACCTAATTTATGATTCTGGGTTTGTATATTCTAAGGTAAATTTGAAACCTTTTCCTCACATCATATTTATTTTCGCGCGGGTAATTTGAAGAATCGTTAGAAAACCATTCATTTTTGAATTCTTCCTGATTGCTGATTATTAATCGATTTTAGTGTAAACTTTTGAGGGTTTATATTGGCTTAGACGTTATATCTGAGATCTTTTTGGCTTCCTCTGTTCGTTTGGAATCTCTTTAGTAGTCATGGGATCTCCTTTTGTTTTTTTTTATGTTTGTAATATAAAGAAGAAGAAAACTGAACCACTTTTATTTGTAATTGTTTTAATAAGAAAAACTCAGCCTTTTTGAAGAAAAGAAGTGAAATGAAAAGTAGAAATGTATTGGCATGTTTGTTAGAATGTTTTCTAAGAGTTTTTGCTATGGAGAAAGATTGTTTACTAGTTTGCATATGTATACCATTGTAGAACTAGTATCTTCTAAAGAATCAAGTGATAATAGCACAATATTAATCAAGTATCAATGATCTAGAGGACCTGAAGGACTCACGATGTCATTGATTCTGATTGAAATCATTTTTTGTGTTAGCTTTATTGTGCATGAGAAAGGCCTAAACTTTATGACATGTATTACTACTTCTATGGTGATAATCAGGTGAAAGAAAAACCTACTGAAGATTTGAAGAGCTCGAGTGGAACCTACTTGGATATTTCAATACAAATACCCCCTGGACCAATTCCATTTGTTGGTGGCCATAACACAAAGAGTTCTCAAAAGTCCACAATTTCATTCAAAAGTCACAGTACGTTGTCACCAAGAGGAATCTTGCGCAGTCTAAGCTTGCAAAAGAAAGTTGTTGCTCATCCTGAAAGCGAGAGAAGCTCTTTACTATCTCTCAGTCCCATGGAAGAAGCTAAAACCCCCAAAACTGACGGTTTAACAGCTTCACATTATTGGAAAAGATGTTTGTCACTTCCATCTAGGCATGCCGCAAAGTTGTATCCTTTGGTATCTGCACAAGTTTCAGTTGGTGTGCCTGTTGAACCGCCTAATGTGAGTTATTTGCTATCTTACAGTTACAATGTGTAAAAAGTTATTCCTGTTCTTGCCCAAATCATAGCTGAAAAATTGTATTTTGTTGCAGAAAGATCCAACTTCTCCATCAGTTCTAAGGTCCTTGTCCATGCCTGGCAGAAACATTGTAATTGTGAGATCCATTTCTTTTGAAAACCAAAAAGCTCTTGTTTCGTCTGTAACAAACTCAGGTACATATGTCTAACAGATGTTAATCAAATGAAGTATGTTCTCAAGTGTTATCATGTAGTTGTTGAGTTTAGGCAGTCACTGTAGCATTTTATGCTGATTTTCTTGGTGCAGTCATATGCTTTCTGTAGCATGTTGCTTATGATCATGGTTTTGTTTTTTAATTGTGTTTGCTACTTCTTCCTTCTTTGGCAGATCAAGTCGCTCCTGTTCTTACAGAAGAAACCGATGAAGAAATTCCCGAAGAAGAAGCAGTGTGCAGGATCTGTCTGGACGTGTGCGAAGAGGATAATACACTAAAAATGGAGTGCAGCTGCAAAGGTGACCTCAGACTTGTTCATGAAGCGTGTGCCATTAAGTGGTTTAGTACAAAGGGGACAAGAACATGTGACGTCTGTAGACAAGAAGTCAAGAACTTACCAGTTATATTGCTTCGTGTGCCTACAACTAATCAACCAAACAACAGACGTGATCGCAGTCAACAGAATATGCAGTCACCAACCGCTAGGTAACTTAAAGATTCTTCTTCTGTTGTCACCATTCTTCGAAATAACACAACTGAGAACTGAATGGTTTGGTGCAGTGCTTGGCAAGAGTTTGTGGTGCTAGTACTAATCAGTGCAGTCTGTTACTTCTTCTTCCTTGAACAATTACTGGTAGCCACCGATACAAATGGTTTGTCTTGGTTGGTTCTTTGTTGTAAAAAGATATTCACAAGGTTGTTGATATGTTTCTTTTGTAGATCCAGGACTTGAGCACGCAAGCTGTCTACATAGCAGCGCCATTTTCATTAATGTTGGGCCTCTTAGCATCCCTTTTTGCCATTGTCCTAGGTAAACACAACCACAGAGACCTCCAAAGTGTCGTTCTCTCTTTTGTTTGACATCAAAAATTGAAAACTTTTGTTATTACAATCTGAGTCTGCAGCTATCAGAGAATACATATGGACATACGCAGCACTTGAGTTTGCTCTTGTGGGCATTTTGGTTCATCTATTATATACTGCAGTAAGCAATACTCCCTCACTTCAATCAGTTTTCACGCATATGATTACTGATTAATGGAAACTAAAACACTTTTCTCAATCTCTCTGTTTCAGGTTAGACTGCCGCCCATCTATTCAATACTTTTTGCAGGGATTTTTGGTTTTGGGATAGCCGTGTGCTTAAACTCGTTGTACCTTCATTATTTCGCTTGGCGTATGCGCGTTGCAGAAAACTCAACTCAAGTCTGAAAGTAAACTCAAGCTGTTTTGGTTTAACTGTCATTGAGTTTGTAACACGGAAGAAGTTGTTCATATGTTCCAGAAGTGACATGTTAAATGTAAATGTAACCACTCTTCTTGGAATATGTTAATCAAGTTCCTTAGTCTCATTTGGAGGGGACGATGATACTTGTAAAAGAGAAGTTTTTGTATCAGGTAAAAAGAGTTTTATGAGAAGTTGAAACTGGTGCTATTTTCAAGTGAAAAATGGATCATCACAGATTCTTACTATAGCAACAATGTAGTTTAAAGCATATGCCGATTAAACTACAAGTCTGAGTAAACCAAGAAAATAGAAAATGCAGAGGCTAGCATCAAAGTACAAAACAATCTCTAAATCATGACTTGACACAGAGGTATCTAGCTTAACAAAAGGCCTCTGAAGAGCTCCAGTTTTTTCTTTAGAGTCACGGACATACAGCCTCTAGTTGAGTAAGTCAACAAGCAGATCCTCCTCCTGCTGCTTCTCCTTGTATATTTTGAGAGCCAGAGTCTGATAAAGCAGCTGGATCAAGCTCATACCAACCTTCTGATACGCCTTTCCCTTCTGTTCCCTTCAATCTGTTTGAAGGAATCCCATGTGAGAATCTACAGAACTCATGAGGTGGAATTTCACAAATGTCTGATCCATCCTTTGGCACTGGACAGAAAACAAATTTAAAGCCTTCCACTTTAGACAAGAATCCAACTGATATTGTGGCTCCCTCTGCATGTTCAGACAGGATCTCAACAAACTCATACTCATGAGAAGTATCTGAGTCGGAGGATAAGTCCTTGTTCCAGTTCTTGAAAAGGGCCCACGTTTCTCCTTTCTTGGGGAATACCTTAAAGTGCCGAGCCCTCCTTCCTGATTTGCTCTCGACCAAATGAGAGAAAACGTCAGTGTTATCTGTCTTCTCCTCTCCACCAAGTTCGTACTTACCAACAGAGACAGGCAAGTTTCGCACTTCATCTTCTTCTGACTCTAACCACACGTACGTTACCGAGAAAACTTGCTTTGTAACTTTTTTTATGAGACCATAAAATCTAGGCATTCCCTCTCCATCATCATATAAAGCCCAGATCTGGCCAACTTGAAAACAGCTTTTTGCCCTCAGATTATCGAAGTCACTGAACTCAGGATCATCACAGTTAATAACATTTGGTTTTGCTTCACTCCCTGAACATAAATCATCCTCCGAGTCACTGGCACCATCTTTACTTTCCACCTTGACCTGGTCTTGTTCAATCTTCTCCTTTGGGTTTATGCCATTCGGCAAAGTTTCAGGAGAGTGGTGAGCATCAAGTGTCTGCTTTTCGACTACTGGCTCTTCTTCCTTTTTAGCATCTATATTTTTCCCAGATTCTTCCCCATCTTCATTGACTAAGTCTACATCATCGTCCTTCAAATTCTCTTTATAGGAAACCTGCCGTTTGCTACGAACTGACCTCCGAGGCTGCTGTCCTCCATTGGACCCCAAATCTTGTGCTGCCATAGTATCACCATTGACAAAATCTTCAGACTCGTTATCACTTTCACTGTCAGAGCTGTCACTAGATTCATCCATCTTCTTTCTCTTCTTCTTCACATTAGCCGTTGCCTTTCCAGAGGGAACAGTGGTTGCCTTTCCAGAGGGAACAGGACCATCTGGACGCTTTTGCGGTTCGTTAAAAGCATTTTGGCTTGGAAACTTGTTCTGTTGTGGGAAAGAATTAGTCTGACATGTGGTTTTGGCCGGTGGTACACTTTGGCAAGGGATTTCAAAAGCAGTGAACTGTTTTTTGCAAGACAGACAAGTAGTTTCTTTCATGATATGTTCCCTACTATACTCATACCTCAACCTGCAGAATGGACAAGAGGTCCAAAAGGTTGTACGGTGACTGAACGCTGCTGGTGGGGCTTGAGCTCTCAAGTCGTTGTAGACATTCCTCAAATTAACGCTTGCCTGCTGTGCACGATTTCTCGGCACCTGTTGGGTTTTATAGGATGGCGCAGGTGCAGGCTTTCTCCAAGCTTTACGTTTAATATCATAAACCGACCTTTTATCTTTATCCAAAAGTATCCTCTGAGCTTCACCAATCAGTTTAAAAGCAGACTCAGCACCGGGGAACTTGTTTTTATCAGGGTGGAGAAGAAGCGCTAGCCTCCTGTACTGTTTCTTGATAACTATATCATCAGAATACATGTCAACCTGAAGTATACCGTACCAATCCAGCTCGTTCCCGAAAAGCTTCTCTGTTGCAGCACAGTGCACATCACACACCATCATCATATGTGTTATGTTCTCCAAGCTGGGATCCATCTTGTTAGCCTTCAACGCAAGCTTACGAGCAGCGGTAAAATCAGACTTTTTCATCAACCCTTCTGCTAAATCTTTGGCTCTAAGAGCCTCGTCTCTGTTGATATTCATAATCAGCTCAACACAAGTATCATAGAACCTCCAAACCGAGAATGACAATGTCTCCAATACCCACCTAGCCTTGGATCCTGCAGCACAGAGAGAGAGATAAAGCTTATATCAGTTAGATGAATGTGATACAAATCATAAACCACTGATAAAGGTATAACCCTTTGACACTACTCTGAGCCTGTGATACTATAAAACACACATACTTTATCTAAAAGGTATAACCTTGGATACTACCCTGAGCCTGTGATACTATAAAACACACATACTTTGCCTAAAAGGTATAACCTTTGATACTACTCTGAGCCTGTATACTATAAAAACACATACCTTAGCTAAAAGGTACAACCTTTGAGGAAAAATGTAACAACGTTCCTTTTATGACATTCGAGGATTGAGACAAAAAGACAAAAACCCTAGACATGTGTCTACTACGTTCTCTACAAACCCAGATTGTGATTACAACAAGCATAAGAGAAATTAAAACCCAGATTTTGATTACAACAAGCATAAGAGAATTAAAACCCTAACATTCGAACATCTGATGTGTAATACGAAACGGCGAATCAAAAACCGAACGAAACAGAGTAGAATTCTCCAAATGAAAACCGATTTACAATCTGGAGAACGATGAAATTAAACGTTACTTAGTTGAAAGGTGAGAGAAATATATCAAGAGCTCACCGGAGAGAAGAACGGCGGAGAGGAAGGAGTTTTCCGGCTTAGTTAAAACTATAAAGCTGAATCTAACCTTTTTATCTGGTTATGATTTTGGGTTTTCTAGTAGCTGTGATTAGAGTTGGGGTTAATTAACAGATGGCGTGTTATGAATTAATTGCGGATTAGCCCTTCAATTTTAATTAGA
The DNA here is from genome assembly GCA_905132765.1 of Moricandia arvensis. Classification (NCBI taxonomy): domain Eukaryota; kingdom Viridiplantae; phylum Streptophyta; class Magnoliopsida; order Brassicales; family Brassicaceae; genus Moricandia; species Moricandia arvensis. The sequence continues at coordinate 28,664 of CAJHQP010002088.1, forward strand.
ATTACAATTTTGAGATTACAAGTTCGATTTAACGACTTCATCAGATTGCGATTTAAGAAGAAGGTTCGAAGGGAGAGGAATCAAATAATGGAAACATAACTCAGATAGAACAAAGGGAATAAAAAAAAGGAAAGACTTACTTCTTACTGAGAAGGAGGCGAGACGTCGGAGAGATAGAGAGAGAGACAGAAACGAGATATCTGGCGGAAACAAACTTTTTGTGAGATTTTTTTTTATATTATGTTTCTCGTTTTCGCGTGGGAAAAACATCTTTTCCCAATTTAATTTGGCGGGAAACAATTTTTTTGCAATTTAATCTCCAAATTCAATGCATTTTTGCAATTTCTTTTCGTTTATTGAAAAAGATTGGAAAAATTTGTCAAAATAGTTAATAATTTAACCAAGGAAGAAGTTAATAGTGAAGGATTTGGTTGTTCAAAAAAAATGTGTGATTTTTGTAATAGTTTCTATTTCCCCAATTTATGTGTAAATCAAATGAAGATTTGATATAATTTGTATTTTTTCTGACATTCGAGTCTTCGTTTAAGGTTTGGAATTTGGATCGATTTTTGTTAGGTACGGATTCTTCAGATCTAGATCTCTCAGCATAAAAAATAGACTCAATAAATACTTGGGATTACTCGATTTGGTTTTGGTTTTGTTCCTAACGGATTCTCCTGATCAGCTTAGGTTTAAAATAAAAAAGTTGTTGAAAAACCTTTTAATTTTGGGTTGTAAGAGCATGTTTATTGGGAGTCTCTTAGCAGAAGTTTTTAATTTTTTTAAGAGCCGTTTCTTAACTTTTAACTAAGAAAACTTAAGAGACTTAAGAGCCGTCTCTTAACCAAAAAAAAATTTTGAAAAAAAAAAATCAAAAAACGAGTCAATTTAAGTTAAGAACCCCACCTTAAAAGACCGTGGATAAACATGGCCTAACAAATTCAGGCTTGGTCACAGATCTTTCAATTGTTATCCAGTTTGGTGTGATAATTTTCGGTTCGGTTTCAGATTTTTCCGTGTCTTTAAAAGAATTGTACAAATTTCTCATGCAGTAATCGACAGTGCAGTCTGCAATATTTATAGTTTCCATCATCAACTCAACAAGTTTTATCGTTATATATAAAAATACAAGAGAGAAGTCCCAGCTATAGCCTCACAAAATGTGTTTCTCTGAGAGAATACAAATGGCATTTCTAAAACTTTTTTGAAATTGAGTTTCCATGGAAGTAGACGGAGACACACACAAACAAGAGCTCTTAGTACTTTGACATGATTTGCCAGTAGAGTTCCTTTGGAGCTGCACAACAATCCAACATAAAGTTTTCTTATTAACAACCACAAAGGTGAGTGGTAAAACTCAGCTTTCTAACTTTAATGGAACCAGAGACATGTGTTGTGTTTGGTAATGAGTCACACTTACCAGGCAAACCGGTGAAAATCTCATACTGCTCGTAAGCCTGCCTCACAAACATCTCTGAACCCGACACTGTTATGGCTCCGCATTCTTCTGCTTCCCGTAACAGTCGTGTGATTTTTGGAGTATAAACCGCATCAAAGACAAGTGCGTAGTGCTTCAATGCATCCTGGGGTAACAAAAAGAAGCTATAGATTAAAGATTTTTGAGAAGGTTTTGCAGGTGACTTTGTTCACTAGAAAAGAATATAACAGCTCCTTCGTTATAATAGAAAGCAAAAAGAAAGAAGAGCTAACCTTGGAAATGGGAGTCTCATCAACATTTGGTTGCATACCCATGGACGTGGTGTTGGCCAATACCATACCATCTTCTGGGTGGAAGTTATCTAAATCCTTGAGAGATAATGCTTTGCCTCCAATTGCTTCTGCAAGCTCTAGTGCTCGTTCTTCAGAACACACAACACCAGGAACAGGAACAAAAAAACATATCCTCAGTTACTACCGCCAACAAGACAACCAAATAGAGATGAAGATGATGAAGAGTCGTGTCAAAGCCGAGCTGGACCAGTAATATAGTATTTAGAGGTGTTCATAAAGGAAACAATCATATGTACTTTACCGTAAGTTCGATTAGCAATAACAACTTTGGCACCCTTCTCTTTTGCTCCATAAGCAAGTGCCTTGCCTGCTCCACCAGCACCAATAACCACCACTGTTTTACCGGCTAACGGTGAAGAAGAAGAAGGTACACTGCTTGGATCAGCTGATCCTTTAACAAAAGAAAAATGGCTACGTGAGTAAAACCGAAGTTTCTCTTGTTAATGCTGTGAACATATAACTTACTTCGAAGACCATCCTCAATAGCAGAAATGGAACCAATACAATCCGTGTTGTAACCCAGCAACTTTCCATCGCTTTGTCTCCTTACTATAGTGTTCACAGCTCCTATACCCTGTAAAAGATAATAAACCAAGCATTCAGAACGAAACAGGCTGACGATTTATTCTATCTAAGCATCGTTGGGGCTACTATCAGTATCAGAATCATCTGGTGGTTATTAGCAAACCAGACCTTTGCCAATGGATCAACCTCATCACAACATTTCAACGCAGCTTCTTTGTGAGGGATTGTACAGCTGCAGACACAAAAATGATTCTGTTCATTATTTTATACACTGGAGAAAAATACTTATTTATCACAATGATAGCTAACCTGAATCCAGCGAAATCAGAGGACGAGTATGTTCTGAGAAAGCTTGCAAGATCGTCAACTAACAGGTGAACATACACTCCATTAAAATCAACCGATTTGAAAGCTTGATTGTGAACAATAGGTGATTTGCTGTGACTGACAGGCTTGCCAATAATTCCATACACCTTAGTGTCAGGACCAATTCTTCTAAAGTTGTAAAGATCCAACAGATCCTTGATCGTTGGTTGACCAGGCGCAGAAACTTTTCCAGATTCTAAGGTGCCAAAGGTTAGATATCCACCAAATTTGGAGCAAAGAATCCGAGACATTAGACCTCTTTCACCCATTACAAGTCCTATTGTTGGAACCTGAAGCATTCAAAGAGAATCATATTCAGAGATCAGACGCAAAAGCTGATTGTACAAAATGCCAACACGCAAGAAAAGGCAACTTACTTGAGCATTTGAGGTTAGATGGAACATGCGAGCAACGTCTGTGATATCCACAGCAGTAGTAGCAATTTTCACTATGTCAGCTCCAGACTGTTGTATTCTTAGAGCAAGGTCACTGAGATCCTCAACGGAAGGGGTACTCTCATAGTTATGCGACGAAACAATCACTCTGAAATTTTCAGGCCTTTTCCCCTTAATCGATTTGATGAACTCATCAGCAACCTTCAGCATACAATCATGAAGTTAGGAGAAACTATGTAGCATCATAAACCAAAACTCTTCAGGTTTTTAACGATGGTAACCTGAAGTTCAACATCAATGTAATCAGCTCCAAGTTCCATGGCCAAACGAAGCACATCCAGCCTCTCATTTTCATCACCTTCATACTGACCACCTTCCCATTTAGGCCTAAGGAGAAGTCATCACACAAAGACAATAACATTACTCATCCACTGCACGAACTAGCACATAACTAAAGAGGCAAAGAAAGCAGCAGCATCATTGAAAACTCAACAGAAGCGGACACAAGAAGTTCCATATCAAACACAATAAAAGTCCCAAGCTTGAGCACACACACACACACACACAAACCTGTAGGTGAATAGAGTGGGCAGAGGAGACTTCTGTATTATAGTTTTCAGATCCTCAAGAGGTTTGAACTCTTTAAGACTATCTAATCGAATCTCCACCAAATCTGCACCCAAGTCCTGAGCTTTGCAAGTTTCAGTCACCATCTTGTCTATTGAATCCGCCATCACCGGAGCACAGATCAAGCTCGGATTTTTCGCAGTTTCTTGACTTCCAGTCTCCGTTTCCATGGACTCTGAAGCCACCTAAGGTCACAAATAAAACAGGATATCATTACACAACAGTTCTCTATACCACTGTCCGAAACAGAACAGAATCACTAACTAAACAGAACAGAACCGAACCAAATAGAGAATTAAACTAAGGGGAGAATCACTAACAGAGACATTGATTGGTTCCATGCTTCGACGCTGCTGTCGATCGGAGAATACTACAGGAACCGGCACGGTTCCGATTTGCAAGGAAGAGAGCTCGGAGGAGAAGAGATTCGATTTGAAGCGGGTGGCTGGAAGACGGAGGTTAGCGACGGAGGTTGGTCGTGTGTTGGAGAATAGATGAGGAGGAGGGTTGGTGAGACGAGGATTAGTTGGAGAAGAAGCAGCCATTGACCTTCACACACTTCTTCCAAAAAAACTAGATTCTAATTTTTGGTGTTTTTTTTTCCATTTTTTATACATTAAACCAATAACGTTAGGTGGCTTTGTATAGGTGACAACATTAGGTGGAAAAACTAAAGGTATGTACTTTCTATTTCATTTTTTTTTTTCTAATTTGCAGTTACAAGTTTTTATGACAGCCAATAATGAAATATAGTTTGTTCATATAATGTATGTTTGATATTAAATCTTCAAAAGAAAATTCGAATTCTGTAATCAGAAGTTTTGGAATAAGGACAGAAAGTAACTGTTGGAGGTGTTACATAACAGAGTGACATTACAGAATTAGTCAAAACAAATAAGGGTTTAGCAACAAGTTTGTGTAAGCAATACATTAATACTTTACTCTCACTAAAATTAGAATATATCTCTTTGCAATCTCATGGTAGGGCTCTTCAAATGAAACCTTTGTCACTGGTTTGTTGTGTACTTAAGAGCTGTTCGACTAGTTAACTCAACTTGTTTTGGTTTGGTTTCAGCAAACTCATTGAGAAGATTGTGTTACAATGTGATCCTTTAACTGCTGAAGAAGTAGAAGAAAAGGAAGGTTTATTTGGTGTTAAAGGTGTCTTAGACATTTGATTCATTAAAGGTTACTTAATTGTTTCTAATGTTTAATAGTTTCCTCAGGGCTTGTGAGAAGTAGGGAAGGTAAAACAGAGGAAGAAATTGAAAGACAAGCCAAAGTATTCAAAGAGCGATACAAGGAGCTGAACAGTATGTAACACAACACCTTTAGATGCTAAGTAAATTCTCATCTCAAGAAGGAGCTTATGCCCATAGGAAAAAATCTCTAAGGAAAGATGAGATCATGAAACCCATAGGAAAAAAAACTAAACTGGATTGCTACACAAACCCTTGGCTGGAACTGAAGATTCATCATTTGCAGTTATCTTATGTACGACCTGAATCATGCTCCTCCAGATTCAAAAAACCTTAAAGGACGAGAAAGAAAACAGGGGATGTAATGTCGTGTGAATAAGGCCATTTATTAGTAGTAATCGTTGTTCAAGAAAGCAAAAAAGCAAGAGAGAGATATGGCCGTATGAGAGAATATATTTATGTATGGACAAATGGTAAAATGACAGAAGCTTTGGTTTTGGCCTCTGTCTGCTTCCATCAAATCTTCAGACCCCAATAATAATCTTCTTTTCTCTTTTCTTAATGTTGTTTAGCTCATCAAGAATCAAGGATGTTTTCCTCTTTTTTAACTTGAAGAAGTCTTAGCTTCTATGCTGCCACTGACACTAGCTGAGTCGCCACTAGTCTCAGCTGGCTCTTGACTGCTTAATCCACTCACCATAGGAGAAGAAACCGCAGCAGTCACAGCCTCTGTGGTGGGTTCACTGCTTGAGCTTACTCGAGCTGATGCGCCGCTGAGTGAGGATGAACCAATTGGGTATGGAGCCACAGGCATATCCGTTAGAGAAGAAGCAGAAGGGCTGTAGTTAAGTGAAGAACTCATCGAGTGATCAAACTTACACGCTGGTCCAAACTTGCATATACCGTGTTGCGCAAAGTGAGTGCATTGCGCTACGCCCTGTGCGTCAAAACATATATTCAAGAACCCAGCTAGCAAAAACATTATTGAAAAATGGTAACAAGACTTACTGGACGAAGTGGAAGGCCAATGGAGTTCAGGGGAACACCAGTGTTAGGTTGAACTGCATGATCTAGAGGATGATGGTATCTACATGAAGCTCCAAATTTACAGTCTCCGGTTCTCATGAAGTATTGGCACTCAGGCTGATCAGGTCGCTGAGGGAAAGATTGTTCTTTTGAAGTAGTCAAGGAAGGCCCAACAGATTGGTATGTTCCTGTATAAGCAGTCCCTGAAGGAGATAACGGCGTGACTCCATAAATAGAGCTGGATCCAATAGACGGTTGTGTTCCAGTTCCAGGAGAAGGCATTGCAGTTAAAGAGGCCTAAAGAATCAACTCATCCATTTAGAATAGAAAGGATAGCAAATGAAGATTTTCAAAAAGCTGAGTTAAAAGGAGTACCTGGTAAGGATTCCAACCAGGGTATGTAACCATTCCTGGAGGCAGAACCATTGGTGGACCGTATTGGCTTGGAAGATATGAACCAGGTAATAGAGACGGCCTTGTCAAAACTAAACCATACTGTTGAGAAGAAGGTATTGGTTGAGACTGAAGTGCTGGATAAATAGTCTGTGTCTGTTGCTGTGGCTGCTGCTGAGGCACTGGATGGTTGAATCTACATGTTAAACCAAATTTACACTGGCCGGTCCTCATGTAATAAGCACACTCTTTCTCTCCCTGTAATCAGTTTCAGATGAGCTTTTAAGAGATCATAACAATACAATGTGTGTATGATCATTAACCAATAGAGAGGTTATAGAACACAAACCTGGCGTAATGGATATCCCAAATAACTTAGAGAGACAGGGGTAACGGAACCACCTCCTTGTCTAGGATGATGATACTTGCAAGAAGCACCGTACTTACACGTTCCCGTTCGCATAAAATGCTGATCAAACCAAACAGACAAAAACGATCTAAAGTTCGCGTCTTTCTTTTAAAACTGCATTGCTCAAGTCCGGTTTGATTATCAAGACAGAGATTGAGTATTACAAAACCTGACAAACCGGTTGTCCCATCCTCTCTGGTAAAGCTCCATCTCCTACTCCTCCTCCTCCTCCTCTCACACCTCCAATAACCTAAACACCAAATCGATACCTCACTGATTAAACAAAACTGAACTTAAACCGAAGATCATGAATCAAAAGTGGGAAACTTTCTTACCGCTCCACGATCTCGTGGGTGATTAAACCGACATCTTGACCCGTACCCACAAACGCCAGTTCGCAAGTAATAAATACAATCAGGCTCATTGGGTCGCTCCGGGTACGCTTCTCCTCCTCCACCAGCTCCGCCGCCGCTTAACCCTAACCGCCACATCGAAGCTACAAAAAACACGCATTTTAAAAAACAGAATCCTTTAATCCACCGATGAATCAAAGGCGCTGCATTTACGTTACCTTCGACTCCAGTTTCGCCTCCATGAGAGGTCCATTCAATCGACGGATCCGATCGCGACCCTTCTTCACCGGAGCGACCGTACCGCTCCATTTTTAGAGAGAGTAAGACAAAGCCCCCCCCCCCCACACACACAGACACGAAAGGAACGATCTTTTATGCTTTTGTCGGAATGTGGAAAGCTCGGATCGAAGAAAGAGTTATTGTCGGAAAATCTGAAAAGAAGCAAGATCGTGGGTTTTGCTTCCACACCACTCTCTCTCACTCGCTTGATCTCTCTAACCTTCAAAGCTACAAACTTTTTTTGAACTACAAGAAAATATAAATTTTATTATTATTATAATTTGGTTCTTTTTGGAAGGAAGGTGATGGGAGGAGGTTTTGATGATCTTTCTTTATGCGTGGGTCGCCTTTTTCGTGGGTATTTTGCCGGTGGTGGTTAATATACATTACGCGCCAAACATTGCATTACACTCTCTCTTCTCTTCCCTTTACTTTATTATTATTTTTATTTATATTCTCTTTTTAACATTTATGAAAAATATATCAAAAAACATTTTTTGTTACAAATGTGAAAAAAAAAATCGAAGATTCTGATATTTTGTGAGGTGTAAATTTTTTAAGTATGTAAACTTCATTATTATTATTATACACTACAATTACAAAGCTTAATCTCAGGTTTAATATTTATTGAAAAGCTTATCTCCAATCTCTAGGCTGCCATATTGGGTGGTACTTGAAACTGTTTTTTTTTTTAGCTCAACAGCAAAATAAGTTACACGAAGATATGATCTCTACAGACTTGTAACTAAATACATCGAAGCTATCTAGTATTGTCTTAAATCATTTGAATGGACCTAACATTACTTGACCAAGCACCAATGTACTTTTTCACCACACGAGAATGAATCCACTTCACAACGAAAGTGAATCATCTCTTAGACCCCTAAAATGATCTCTAAAACGAAATCACTTATTAACATGGTGACTACAAACTAAGCCGGTACACGTTGTCACTCAAAACTATTGAGCTCTAAAGATGAGAATAACGTTTTGGCCCAATAGCAACAACGCCGAAAGCGGAAAACCGACAAAACTCATTACCATCGGCTTTCAGCATTCCATTCCTCGGCCTGAAACCGGACAGCTACATCTGACTAAAAATGCGAGATTTAATATCAGGAACGGACCTATTCAACAGAATCAGAGATATGGAGCTCTACTGCCGGTGAGAGCCGGTGAGGACAAAAATACTTTAAACTGTTTAGTGTATATAAAGTTGACCTATTTTATTTGTTGTTTTATTTGTGCATTTAGTATAGGAAAGTGCTGTTGATTAGATTTTAGTATAGATAAGTACAGTACTAGACTTTTTAGAAAGTTTTGTATGGCCACGTTTATTTACAGATAAAAGTTCAGTAAAAGAAAAGGTTTGTTTCCAGTTTATTATCAACGGTGTGTAACTACTATAAGAAACTGCAACATTCTTACATTATTACTTGTGACTGTCTACAGATACTATTTTTAGTAAACAATGTTAATGTTATTTCAATAATATCACTGTAGCAAGTTAGGATCAGAATTAATTAGCAAAATTAAAAGCAAATTGATAAGTATTGTTCAACAGATAAAAATGTTTTGTATTTTCAAAATGTTTGTGTTTTTATGTTAATTTTTGGTTTTTCCGAACCATGGTCCAGAAAACTGTATAAACAACTAATAAATTGCTTGTTTAAGTCGTATTATGTATAATCTACCATTTCAATATATATATGATCACAACTAATAGTTATTTTTTGGTTAAGTAACTGTACGTTGACCGTAATAAATTTAATTTATTAGGTGATAAATTCCTAAAGAACTTATAACCATCCCTTAATTTGTGAACACTATGATGAACTATTAAATAATCTTTAGAAGCATGAACTTCAATTAATTCTTAATATTTAGCAGTGTATTAGCACTATTTTAAAAATTTGTGGTCCAGAACTTAATATAAAATCAATGTAGATTAAGTGGTTTAATAAAAATTTCTATATACTATATCGGCTGATTTAATTAGATTTGGAAAAAATGTACTTAGTGATACATAATAAATTTAGTATCAAATTGTTTGATCCAAATTTTGAATATCTTCCAATTAATATTAATAAGTGTATCAATCATTTGTTATGACTCATCATATTAACCATTTAAGCTAAAATCCAAATACAAACAGATCAAACATCAATAATTTAGTTCTTAACATAAATCAATTCAAAACAAACATAGATAGATGCTGATCTCAAAAGGATTACCATCAAACTATCACCTCTTAGTTATCAGTTTAAGAACTTTGCATCGTTTTAATCTTCTCCAAAATCTTCAAAGGGACAATTTAAAAAGATTGATATACAAGATTTTGTAGACTATCATTCTACCCAACAAACGTAAACAGATTTTAGCAGAAAAAAAAAAAACGTAAGCAGATAATAATAGTCGTATATATTAGTATAGATATTTCTTCATTTTTCGTTTCAAATACAAGCTATAGATATTATTTCCAAAAACAAAAGAACTCGCCTTCAAAAATAAAAAACAAAGAAAACAAAAGAACTTTCGTTTTCTCGGAAAGTTAATATCAATTTGGATCTATTATAGCGTGTGACGTTTAGTTATTTAGACATGCGCGTGAGATAATCTAGAAGTCTATTTGCGAGCAATAAAACCACTTAAAGAAGTCAAAATGGTTTGGTCATGAAGTGACTAATCTAACGGCAACGAAAAGCAGTAAGCTGATGACCAACGGTCCAGATGTACTCCAAATTAACTGTCCATTAAACTGCTGACCAAACGAACCCGAAGGCTCCTTTGAGTGTAGTAGGTAAAGCAGCCCATTCTCTTCATAAAGTTCAAGCTAAAATTAATATACATGTTTTTTTCACTAAATGAGAATTTAATTTGAACAACGAAAGCCATTAATCAAACTCATCAAGTTTGTTTAATTATAATTTTGATTGGGAAAATGGTCAGAAAAAGCATGAACTTTCAAATTTGGTTCGAAAAAAAGCATAAACTCCCTTTTGGACCATTTTAAGCACCATTTTATCTTGACTGTCCATTTTAAACCTCATTTAAATTTGACTAAGCCAAATTTAATACGTTGTTAACCAAGTTAACAAAACAATTAAATGGGGTTAATTACCGTTAATAAACTCGGTTAAGTTCAAACGACGCCGTTTTGGAAAAAGAAAAATTATTCTTTTTCCCCCAAATCGAATTGAAATCCCCAATCCCTAATTCCTAAAAACCCTAATTTTTCTCCTGGATGCTCTCGATTTTGTGGGAGAATGAATCGAAACCGAGGAATCCCAAGACCGAAGATACCTTTTCGACGAACAACAGAGAAGGATGGTGAGTCTTTGAAGGATGAAAATGAAGCAGAGGGTCGTGATGCCAGAGCAGCTGCTCGCAATGAAAGGAAACGACGTCGTTTTGGGGAAAAAAGAACAAAATTTCTTTTCCTAAAACGGCGTCGTTTTGAAATTAACCGAGTTTATTAACGGTGATTAATCTCGTTTAGTTGTTATGTTAATTTAGTTAACGACGTATTGAATTTGGTTTAGTCAAATTTAGATGAGGCCTTAAATGGACAGTCAAAATAAAATGGTGCTTTAAATAGTCCAATAGGAAGTTCGTGCTTTTTTCGAACCAAATTTAAAAGTTCATGCTTTTTCTGACCATTTTCCCAATTTTGATTGAGTCTAGGTATTTTCTTTCAATAAATAGTTCATAGTCTCTAGTTTTCTGAATAGTAGATTAATTATATGTTTGTTTTGATTCTAAGGACATGTTCATTACGGGGTTTTTAGGTGAGATTTTTAATTTTTGAGTTTTATTTTTTTGTTTTTTTTTTACTTTACGGTTAAGAACCGGCTCTTAAAACTTTTTTTAATAGTCGGTTCTTAATTTTTCTTAGTTAAAAACTTAACAAAAGTTAAGAACTCCACATAAGAACCCTACAATAAACATGACCTAAAGAAGCTATCGAAGGTTCTTAGTATATTTACCAATCCACTGATGGAATTAATTGTGCATATCTAAAGTTGTTAAAAGACAAGATCTTGCACACCAAAAGAAAATTTCATATCAAAAACGAATAATCAAATTTTGAACTTAGCTTTTAGTGATATTAATATTAAAAAGGTGTTTATGATTGAGACCAAACCTGAGATACTTCGTACACCATCCCGTATCAATCTGTCACTTCATTGCAAGAAAATTAAGCTTGTTCCGATTTGTAAAGTTGAAAAGTGAAAATTAGTCAGCACTGATAAAAGCATTTTGCAAAGGAAGTTTAAAGTAATAGTAATAATATAGTAAGTTATTAAACTTTGGTACTAAAATAAATAATTAAAATGTAAGTATATGTTTTGACTTGGACAGGAATGAGACACATGTGACTTTTTGAGATTATGTTATTTCCCAAAGGATCTTTGGGGCCATAACATCCCCTCCTTTCTTCATCTACCAAATGTCGGCGAGCAAATTTACTTTTCTTGTTTCTCTTTATATATTAAATTTTCCAGTACACATAATTTTATAAGTTTAATATAAACTTTAACTATAGAGTAAGGCACGATAACACCCTTGTCTTATTCGTTGCATTGCATTTAGATTATATAATATTGTTGGGAGTATTTTGATTAGTATACAAGAAAACCACACAAGCACTTTCTGTTTTTTATTTTCTGCTGACACCAACTTTATACAAGTACTATTTTAGTAATAACAACAATTCAACTAGAGCCAATGACCAAATCTATAAGCACATATGAAGCTTTTAAATCATGCAATGTGAGTTCAAAATTCATCTTAAGACAGGCATATAAACTCCACAACACATTCAAAGTGACATCTTCATCCATATTTGTTTTTCCAAAAACTTTTGCCGACATGAGTATGAATAAACAGATATATTCTCATAAAGATTGTAGAATCATTCTGTGGGTAAACAACAAAAAGGAAGAGATACCACATATATAACCTTTATTCTGTATATTTTTCTTTCATATTCTAAAGCTTGAGAGTTTTCTAGCCAATCTTGATCAGAGGATACCTTAGAAAGATTTTAAAAGGTCCAAGGAACAAGTCAACAACACATATATATTCTAAAATTTATTAAAACACACATATATTCTAAAATGTTATTCCTTATCCAGATAGCAGCAAAGAAGATTAGATACCTCAACATCTTCAAATCGAGTCTTGGACGTGTTGAATTGATTATTCTCCTTTCTAAAATCCCTGAACAAGAATAGCTTTACTATCTCAAGATTATGCTTTGATTCCTTCTTATCAAGAAACATATAGAAAATCAAATGCGCTAATAACATAACAGCCTTAAGCAACCAAGTTCCAAATTAATCATCACAAAAGAAGCATATGGATTAAAGCCTCTTCTCGTTCAAGTTACAAATTACAACTCATGATCAGAAAAATAGAATAGTACGCAGAACTTACTCTAGAGTGTAGAGTAATGTGTCTTGAGAGTCTAGAGTAATATATTGTGATCAACGTGAGAAAAAAAAAACCATTATGGTATGTAAATGAAAGTGTCCAACCTGGTCCAAATAACAAAGAAATGTACAGTTTCAAACGGGTATGTGTTCTATTTAAAAAGGCCCAATCTGATCCAAAGAACACAAAGACATGTATACTTTCGTTATTTGGTATTTTGTATGCCAAAAAAACATATGACAAAAGTTACAAAGCTATATTGTATTGACCCATTAAAACTCCCATTGCGGTTCACAATGCTAATGTTACGAGTGTTCAAAAAAAAAAAAATGTTAATGTTATGAAGTTAATCAAGTGTTGGCTCAAATTATGGTTAAAATGAAATACCTTGATTAAAATCATACTGTAAAGATAAACATAGCGGCCTAACGGAAATGCATATTATATTTTCGCTTAAAATCAAGATTTGTTTCCTATTGGCTACTTGAGAATCAGTGGTTGAAATGCATATTAGTACATTTTAGCTTAAAATCTTTATTAATGGCATCTTTATTAATGAAATGCCATCCACGAGCCGATGTAGACAGGTGAACTATGATTAAAAATGATTGCATGATAACATAGATTTATAGAGAGGAATGAGGTGTCAAATGTCAAAAACGGTTGATGGTTGAAGGTTTAATGAAAATGATTGCATTAAGAATTTAAGATTTAATTTGTTAAAACCAAATATTGTTCCAACAATCATACTGTATAGGTAAAAGGCATTCTTTAAAAGTAACAATTTGTTAATATTTCAGTATCAAGTAAGGTTTCATTTCGAAATATTGTCAAATTAATTTTTAATATCCTATCTTTTCAATATATTGCATATATATATATATATATATATATATATATATATATCTGTTTATGTAATATTTTATATTTAGGAAGATTTGTATACAGACTTCGTAACTTTATTTTAATGAAATTGTTTTACAAAAAAAAAAAGAGAGGCCTTCTTTATGGTTATACATTCATATTTTTGTCATATCATATATCAAATACACCCTTAGGTTAAGCATTCAGTTGGAACAAAGTCAACTTTTAGGTTTGGTTATAGTTTAGGCATTTAGCTGACGTTTGAGTTTGGTTTAAGTTGGTTGGAATGGATACATGCATCTCTAACTTTTTTGACTCCTGCTGAGGCTTCAACTTTTTTTATTTTTTGAGGTATGAATCTCGGCCGACCACAGTCTCAGAACACGTGATTTGTTATCCTTTCTTAAACTAAGCCCTTGCAAGCTTGTTGACATAATGGCCCTTTTTTTGACAATTTTGTTTTTTTTTTGGGACAAATACAAAATTGGCCCTTATAGCAATTATTTAACTAACATAGAGAGCGCAATTATTTTGGTTATGGAACAATTACTTTTGTTAAACAATATTGTGTATGTATTAGTGAGGAATATTCGGATATATATCACTAGAAAAGAGCACCAAAGTTCCAAAAACTAAAATGATGCTTTTATGCCGACCAAAAAAAAAAAGATGCTTTTATCCAATCGTATGGACAATGTAACGTGCCGTAACATCCCGAACTCAAACGTGTTTTTGTTCCAGATGGTTTCAGTTGTTGTGAATAGTAAAAACATTTACTAATAAAATACTGACCATAGGATATACACAAGCTATATTCTAAAGTTTGCGGTTCAAACAACACACAATCTTATTTAGCAAAAAAAAAAAAAAACAACACACAATCCAAGTCGTAGGGTACACGTTTAACGCGCCGACATTGAAATTTCTTAGGCCTCATCTCCCCTAACTAACGTGCTTGCACGAAACCATTTGTGTTCCTTTTTACGAGGGAAGAACAAAAACAAAAGATGGGTTTCGTGTGAAACATATCACATGACATTGTTTTATTATTTGCCCATAAGATTTACAAAGTCAAATGTTTTTTAGCTTTTCTGTACAAAGGTCAGCTAACAACAAGAACAACAACAAGAGCTGACATTCATTTATTCACAAACAAATATTGAATGAAACAAACGGACTTATTCAGAAAACGAGCTTTTTCAAATATTAAAGCAACGAATCTTTTTTTTTCTTTTTGGGGTTAGCCGAATGTTTTCTCAGTGCTGTAAGTCATGTACAGGAAACCATCTTCTTCCTTGAAAGTATTGTACAAAGAGTCCATGCGAGCAGCTGCATGCAGAGAATCAAAGACAAGAGTAAGCAAATGCTTATTAATCAAGACTAAGTAAGGGCTTAAACATGCTGATTAGGTACCTGTTTGAGGGAGCGTGTTCTGTACAAAAACAAACAGAGCTTTAGATGGATCTAACTGTAGCCTATTGCTTAGCATGTGAATGAAGTGTCCAACAGTCATGTCTCGTGGGACCAAGAACCTTGCACAGATCAAAAACGTAATTCATTCAGCTAGTGTATTGATTTTTATTCACTTTTTTTTTGGTTTAGATGATGACACAAAAAACTTACTTGCTTTTCTCCATGTCAGGGAGGTCTGCATTTGAATATTTCTCAATGATCACCTGTAATGATGAATCCATAGTTAAAAAAAACATGATAAATGGAAGATTAAAAAAAAAACACATACTAAAGACACAATTTGACTAAGAAGAAAACCAACAAGAAATTGATCTATTGGTTAAAACTCATTAGAACTAAGAACACAGCAAGGGGTTCTAGCTCCAGAATTTTCAAAATACATATATATACGTATGTACATATTATTACTATTAGTATTTAATTGTGTAGTTCTTAATTTTAGGCACATCACATCTTAGTCATTCAAAAAAGTGACTAAAAAAAAGAAAAAGGTTGACTCAATCATTAGATGACGTAGATGTATAGATGATCTAGAGAAATAGTTAATATCATCAATCTTCTTTAATTTGATCATTAATCACATGATCCCTAAATTCGAACCCTAGGAGATCCACAATCACACGGCAACTCAGAAACCAACAATGATCATCAAACTAACCGGAACTCTATCTGGATATTTGGCAATGATGTTGCTCGACTCTTTCAATCTCTCATCTGCACCATCAACAAAAAAAGCAAAGACCGATCAAGATCTGCGTACATTACGTTTCGCCGGAAAAAAAAAAAAAAAAGAGATTAAACGGGAAACAACCAGCGGAGAATTGATCCTTGAATGACTTGACGACGATCCCCATTGTAGATTTTCCGGCGGATGATTTTGATCGGAGCTGTCTGTTTTGTGGAACAGAAGAACGCGTTGAGAGTTTTTTTTTTTTATGTTTTGGTGGTTAGCTTTGGTTGTTTGTGAAGAAACGGTGAGGAGAGAGAGAGAGAGATTTATAGAAGGGAGACAAGTAGTTACCGCAAGGCTGGTTAAAGTTGACATTTCGTCTCCTCCGACTTCTTGGCCAAGTCAGGCTTTCTTAATGAGCCCATTATTTAATTATTTGGCCCATAACTCAGGCTTTATTGATTGACCTTAAATCTAACTTGTTTAACAAAATGTTGAACATAAATAATTAGATATATTGGGCCCATTAAGTAAGCCTAAAATTATTTGATGTTTTGATTGCAATAAAAATGGATAAAGAAAACAATTTTAGTGAATAGACTCGCTCTAATTTGTTCTCATCTAATCAAAACAAGATCTTTAAAATGATCTCAACATCATTCAGTCCAGACAAGACTGTATAAACTTCTTTATAATACACATGATTTTTAAATATAGTGCAACTTTCTGTAACATCCCCCGATGTTATAGTATATGTTGAAAGTCCATTAGTTAATGATGGTCGGGACACTACTACAAGTAGTATCTAAGCTGATTAGTCATATCTATGATCCGAGAAGTATTGTGGTGCACAATGAAAACGTTGCACATATGATTAAATTGTAACATCCGATGTTTGGTATCTGTGAAAATGATTGAGAATTCATATGATCACCTATATCACCAAAGTGCGTTTATCTTTTCAGTCGCACATCTGTTTAGATTTTCATAGTTATAAAAAACTTATTTGCACATGAGTAATGGAAGAATAGATGATTTACTGAAAAATGATTTGCGATATCTTGTGAATCAAGCTAAAAGAAAATGGCATATGGTGATTGCAGGAACCTTAAACAAGACTTTGAACCTCCAAAAAATTAACGCATCATCCTCATACGGAATAGAGCACACAAGCCGAGAAAACAAGTGTAGAAAGTCTATTACTCGTGGGCGAGACATTACACTTTTGTAACGGCTGACATGTGATGAAACAAAATAAAACATAGTAACGTCTGAAGTCTGATCATTCATTCATCAATAGCGAGTAAAAAACCGGTGATTTCCTGGATAGTTGATGACACCAATTATCATCTCATACATGAAATATTCCAGAAAATAAACCCGAAAGGGATGACCTCAAGATCACAGTCTAAAGCACCTAATGCTGTACAAACCCTCAAAGCTATGATCACCATAACATAACCCACATAGAATTCATCAATCGGAAAAAGCAATTGCACTAAAGCCACTATACCAAAAAGAATGGATAAAACGAGAATAGAGACTTTGAGGGTTTGGTTGTAGTAGATTGTAAAGAAGATGATGAAGAAAAACACTAATGGCACAAATGATGGAAGACACGATCCAGACTCGTAAACTATGGTCGGAGTTTTAGAGAACATGGATTTGATTAGTAGAATCATGTAGAGAACCACCAAACTCATGCCAATATACTTGTAGATAAGTTGTTTCTCGTCTTTGAACACTTTCACTGACTACTTGTGTGAAGAGGCTAGCTAGTATGCTCCAACAAACTCGACCCCGTGTGTCAATCACCCTTTTAACTATAATTTTGTCAGAAGCATTTGTCATTTTTTTCTTGTTTCTAATGAGAAAACGAGGAACAAGTATTATGTGGATTTATTATGAAATCTCAACCACTCCATTCTAGCTCCCAGATTTTTTTCTGAACAATTCAAATATTTAAAAGATTATTTTCTGTAAAAAACATTAAATATGTCAAAGATAATCAGTTTATTTTATAGTCCACACGCAGGAAACTGGTTGGAGTGTGATTTTGTTAATTTCTAAAAATTAAACTACATATTCATTCGTATATATTGTAACTTTATTTAATGAGAGAACATAAACAAATTTTATGTTTTTGATTGATGATCATTAACCAAAGCATTTTGTAAAAATATCTTCACATAATCTTATGCAGAGTCACAATTGATTTTTTAAAATATTCAAATCAAACAATATTGTAAACTCTTTTGTCCCTTTATTTCATGCATTACTAATGGTGTTGCTCACGGTCTGGCAATGAATCAAGTGATATATCAAACCGTACAAAACATCACTAGATGGTTCATCGATCCGAACAAACACATCATTATATGTTTCATTGTGTATTTTTTCTGAGATGGCTTTGGTTTCTATTAGCATAGAGAAACATCATAGAGGATTCACCGAGACAAATCAAGAAGTGATATATCTCAAAGTTTCTATGCAAAGCACGACTGTTTACATGCTACGTAAAAATTGTATTGTTGACTAGACAGACTTTCCTAAATTAGAAAGTCTCTGTTCTCCTCCTCCACCTCCACCTCCTATGGCGGTGAACCGTGGACTGAGAGGAGCTCTTCCGGCGGGTGACCTTGGACTATTATCTCCTCCTCTTCCTCCTCTGAAGTCACTTAAGCTCCTTGTATACACTTTCTCCGAAACTCTTGGATTCTGAAAGCTCACCACTCTTCTCATCAACTCAACTCCTCCCGCCGGCGAACCTACCGCCGATCCACCTCCTCCGCTACCACCGAGCTTAATGCTGCTCACTCTCCTTATCTCTCCTCTGCTTCTCGTGAACATTCCATCCATCACTTCTCCACTGTCCGCAAACGACGTCGCACGGCTCACTTCACCTTCCTGGTGTGCACACAAAAGAACAAGTTATAGGCGGTAATTAGACGTTTTATAGATGATTAATGTATAGGTGGACGCCTAGGCCGTCGTCTATAAAATCGCTTTGTTTATGACTGATTCACCACCGACTTTTAGAACAATTATAAAAGCTCTAAACTATTATAAAGACGAAGAAGAAGAGAGTTTGTTACTGGTTTGAGGTTGAATGATAAGATGGCAGGTGCTTCTTCATACTCTGCAGCGTCCAAGTCTTGAAGATGAGCTCCTTTGAAGAAGTTAGGCAACACGTATTGCCTAACAGGAACAAGAAACATTATCATCAACGGGAACAAAACTCCAGCCACTGGAACCCACGTGATCCCAAAGCAGATCAGCAAGTAAGCCGTTTGAAACAAAGTAAACATCGCCATTGTCTTGAACGGAACCGTTTCAACAAACAAAGCATGGTTATCCTCAAGAACTCTGCAAAACAAGAACCAAGATCCACAAATATTATTACAAGACATACTCTTGTCTGAGAAAGAAAGGTTGATGTTGTTATTACTTGAATCTCCTGCTTGGGGCAGTGAAGAGAAGCACTATCCTTTCCCAGAACTGATTCCCTGGGAGGCTTTCAATGGCCATGTAAGCAAAGTAACCCCAAAGAACCGCACTTGGGATTCTTTTTATCAGAGGCATTGCTGCAACACATCCAGCAACCAACATAGCTTGAAGAAAGTTGCTTAGTCTTTGTTCTTTTACTTCCACTGGCAATACATTCTCCACTTCTGTCTCTACATCAAACACTGTTTCATCCACCAGTGTATCTTCGTTTACCAAGCTTAAACCCTTTTGCATTTGTGACTGTTTGAGTCCCTGAATCTGATATGCACGTTTCTTGATTCAGGAATGAGTTAAAAGTTGACTGAAATAAATGATACACACATACCCGAGAAGGTCCTTGGTGTATCAGAGGGCTTTGCATTTGCTGGTAAGCTTCTTCCATGCTTCCATAGACTTGTCCTAAAGTTGCCTTGTTTCTGATGCATTTGCGTGCAGCTGCCACGAGTTTGTTTCGTAGTAACTGCACATCAACTGGTTCTAAATGCCTTTTTGACAAATGCTATTAGAAGGCCTTCACATAAACAAAGAGATAATCAAACCTGGTGTTTCAGTGTTGCTAAGCTTATTGTGTGCATTGGAGATTGAGGGATGACACCATTCGATGGAGGAATCCCAAGGAGACCGCATAGGATTGTCTACAGAAGAATAGTTCCAACGTTTCATATCATGTACACATCATAGTCAATAGATGTGTCAAGAAGAAAAGAGACTTCATCTTACCAAGAAGCCTAGAAGAAGCAGATCATAATGGAAAGAAGGTGGCTTTCTCAGATTGAAATCTTCCTGTTGTGCTAGTTGTGAAGCTACACTATGGTCAAAGTAGTAAAGAACAGCAATCATTGACGCTGGAACCAACGCTAAAAGAATGTAAACCACAGGCACATCCAGCATCTCCTGCAGTTTAATAATCATGAAGTTTGATAAATATGAATATAAAGCATTAATAGTAAAGAGAGTAATAAGTAGAGAGGAAGCTGATTAGTGCCTTAATGACAGTCCAATTCTGATATGCACCAGGAGACCATGGATTAGGACTAACGAGACGTCTTGGTATCCCTTGAGGAACATTCTTCCAAGGTATGTATGATATACAAGTCCACACTACTACCATCACTGGAACACCATAATCTGCTATAAACCCGCGTAACCATTCTGCAATCACAAGGATATTGATGCTCATGAGGTTCTTGCTATGATAAATGAATGATACTTAAGTTCCTTATTTGTCTGAACATTAAAGTTCCTTACCAGCACCAAATCTCCAAGACCTTGCTTTACGGCTTTTAAGTGAGGTAAACAGAAGTCCAAAAGACAAAACCAAACCGAACATTCCATTTGCAAACACCCAAGCTGGTTGGAACTCAGCTGATCTCGGGTTCGTTCTTCCAGGGACACCAAACTCATCAACAATGCCCTGAAAAAGGTAGAGTTTCAACATAGTGGCAGTATAAAGTTGTGACTGTAATCATAATAAAAGAAGCTCTTGTACTTACTCTAATGGCTTCTTGCATGAAAAGCATGGCTATTAAGATACCAAAAAGCTCTCCAGCAAGTCGAGTAAATCGATTGATAAAGGAGCAAGCGCCTAGTATAGCTAACAAGAACAACAAGAGCCCCGTCCACAAGCAAACCCTTCAAAAGAAAACATTCAAAGTCTGAGACTTTAAACACTTCTCTATAATCATGCAAAGAGAGAGAGAGATTTGAGTTACCATCCGGTCCACGCAAGAAAGAGACTAGTACCCAAATCCTGTCTATTTTTAGCGAAGTTGAACATGAAGGTGTACATAATAACAGTAGGCTCTGCAACACCAAGAATCAACAACGGCTGGCCTCCAATAATAGAGTGTATCACTCCACACAATGCAGTTGAAACTAAGGTTTGAACAGCTGTGATCTTCCCATCTAACCAAGTTGCAAATGAAACAAAACACACAAGTTTACAGTTCTCTCTTACTCTCATTAACATCAAAGATAGTAAGTGAGTGAGCAAAAGTGTCACTCTGATGTACCAGTATCTCTCTCCAACTGTTCTCCAAATGTAATCACAGGAATGGCCGATGCAAAGAATATGTAAGTTGTTGGTGCCAGAATCCTAGAATTTTTTTCATAAACTAAGATCAAACCTCATCTCTTTCAAAGCATTAGAAAAGCAAAAGAGATGAGACATGAACATACCTAAATCCAGCTTTGAAACCACTGGTCCAATCATGCTTATAGCATCTGAGCCTCCCTTTGACATCATTCTTTATGCCTTGAAAAGGCACAAAGCTCTCTGCCTCGGCCATTTAGATTTGGTGTCCTACAAAGTTAAAAAAAAAAAATAGAACAAGTGAATGGTTAAGGCAAAGCACACTGTTCACCAAGATTAGAATGTCACTAGCACCAAACTTAACAAAGAGAAGTTAACTATTTTGAAAATGGCTTTATGAAAGTGAATATTCAGTTTACTAAGAAACCTCAGATCCAAAGATGAATACTTATACAAGAAAGCTAAAAGAGAATCCAAAGAAGTGTCATCAAAGCGTTGATTGCGGTTGTACAGTAGATTTGATTTGTCAAACAAAGGAGAAAACTTTACAACACATTCTTTCTGGAAATCTCAAAAGAAAAATCGAAAAAGCTAAACAGAGAAGTAAAAAACATGGGATCTAAGCTTGGATTCAAGAATGACAGTTACCAATGACAAAAACAGGTTAAAGTTCCCAAAAGAAGACAACTTTCTTAAGACTGGAAGAAGAAGAAGGAGAAGAAGCAAATGTGCAGCTTGTGTTCTCTGCTCTTGGCCTGTTCAAGAGAGCCGTGAGAGATCTTTTTTGTATTTGTTGAACTGTTGCAGTTTTAAAATGTTTGAGAAAAGAAAAAAGAGTGACAGTGATGTTTAGAGATCTTTGTGTTTTTTTTTCTGCCTTCTGGTTTCAGACACACACAGCTCGTGATTGGTTGGTACTTTGTACACTTCTGTCTAATAACGACATTTATTTCACTCTTTTAATTCAAATGAATCTTTAAAAAAATTTAAATGAAATCTCTGCCTTCTGTTTAAGTCAAGTTGATTTATTATCTCTTTCTCCGACCCAAACAATAAAAGAGAATTTTGGATTTTTATGACTGCTTGGATAGATGATTTGTAATTTTTTTCCACACGCAAAGTCTCATTCTTCCTGATAATGATTATTTTACACGATTTTATTGGGGTTTGCAACTTTTTTTTAAAAAATTTTGACGATTTTTCCAAGAAATATCTCCTACTAGTGGCAACATATTCATGTGGTAAGAAATAAGATGACGTGATATTAGTATGTGTACAAAGAATCAAGCAATGGTAGTTTGGTGTTAACACATCAAAATATAAACCTGTTAGTTCTTGATTCTGATCATGTTATGAACTAAGTTGGTATCACTTGAGTGACATACATTCATGTTTTATTTTTCATATTAAAAGCTTAAGACTGAGCTACTCGTAGATAGCAGCCCTTAAGAAATTATTTGGATCCCCATACAAAAAGTACAAACATTCTCGTTAAATAGAGACACTTAACGGCATGCGGTCGGTAAACAGTTTTCTAGTTCAAGCCTGCAACTGTCCCTTAAAGATCACCACAAGGCTCCTAACCATTAAAAGTTAAAACAATGACCCAAAAACTTGTATTATTTCAGAGTGGCAGGCCCATGTACATGGTATTTTTATTAGAGTTTAAAGTATTATTTTTCTAGAAATTAATATTACGGTTTTTCAAAAGAGGAATTAGGTCACATATCCATATCAAGAGAAAAAACTAAGTTCATAACCATAACAATACTATGGCTATGATATGTTATATAATGTTAAGATTTTAGACAAAAATACCCTTCCATGCGCGTAAAAAGGAAAACTATGTATTTTTATCTTTACATAATAAACTGAAGCATCTTTTTTACTTCTAATAACATACGGTGGCGAAGAGAGATTTGGAGAGTATACTTGTGAATCTGAGTTAGATCAGAAAGAAGGATAAATAGACAAATTTTTTGTGTTGTGAGAGATTGTGTTTAGACACTAAAGGTTCCGGCAGACTAATAAATTTACGGCGAAACAATTATAGCGTATTGACAAATAATCAAGGTATGTTCAGTTTGATTGTATAGCATAAGGAACATCGACTACGTTTCACCACCATGGATTAATGAGAAGTTAATCTGAAACACTGTCCCTTTTTGCAGATCTGGTGGGAACAGTCTTCGATGGATCACGAAAAAGGTATTATCATACAATTTTTTGTTATTCAAAATTAATGTTCTGGGGTTTTGAATCCTTAATAAGCGAAATTTGCATATTTGACTTTGTGTTTGCGGCGATTTCGGTCACCAAAGTTTTTGGGGAAAAGGAAGAAGATGAAATATTATACTATACTATACAGACCACATAGATAGTATGGTACCTAAAATATAGGAAAACAGAGACTATATCTTTTAAAATAATAATATAGGCTTCAATTGTATTATATACATATTTGATGCGTGTCAAACCAATCCCACATAAACCGGGTGTGCGTCGGTATCTTTGTGTGATATGTTAAGACTACATGGACATCGTTTGTAGTATAATTTGCATGTTATGGTTGGGGAATACCCTGGAAGGAGTTGTACATGTCAACATTTCACACATGTTTGTGTCCTTTCCATACATTCATATGTACGTGCATGGTTGTGATAAACACTAATATAGGACTAAACTATTTGTGAAAGTATTACAGTATAATCGTTGTTGGTAATATTTTTATATTTGATGCTTCTAGAAGTGAAAGCACATAATTCAGGTGTTAAGTTGTCTTTTCGTGAGCTGTTTATACTATATTGCAGTTATTAATAGTATAGTTTGCATGTTATGGTAGCGGAGTCATGCATATGGAGTTGTATGTGTACAAAGTTCGCATAATGTGTGTCCTATGAAATATATTAATGTGTGCGTGCATGGGTGTGATAAAATTGTAAGTGGGTAAGCGAATATAAATGTGAGTAATATAGTAGTGTTTGTATTGTGTTATTACTGGATTAAGAAATACTATACCATATGTCTTGAATTGTAGTGTAATTGTATATATAATAAAATGCATTTATGTCTTTATGGCTACAACATTACATGTATATTTCATTCAACATACAGCTTTTTATTTGGTTTACCTCTTTCGCACAGTTTTATAGTGAAATAAATATATGCATACCTCTCTTAACTGAGTTCTATACTATATCATAAATAGTATACAGACACCTCTTATATGTAGACCATTCTTTCTGTAATAATCTAAATTATTTCCTATGAATATATAGGATGGAGGAGTTAAGATTGCCAGAGCGTTTGTATTAGACGGGTTACGAACCAATGGGCCAGAAAAAAGCAACAACTACTTCAACTTGCGGTAGATAGAGGTCATAAAGTTAGCAGTTGGTGAAATCGCAGGTCCTCCAAATTATGCTCATGGAATCCCATATGTTTTCAGTTATGTTCGTACATTAGTTGTTCTCACGTCAATTGGTTACCGTTGTATGTGTACATTAGTTGTTGTCACTTCAACTGAATAGCTTCAATCCCATCACCATTTGTTGATTATGATAATGAAGGTGTCCATTCTAATCTTATAGAATATGGTCAATAGTTTACAAATATGTTGGATGCAGAGTTTTCTTTTGTGTATCACCAATGAAATACTGCCTTACGTTAATAATTTTGCATGTGTGCGTCCTCCTCTAATTACATTGAACTGTGTAGATGAACGTAAGTTACCACACGTTCCACCTATAGTCGCCTCTACCCAGGTTGATATTTTTTTGTTACTACATCAGTCATTTTTGTCCTCTTACATCTGTACACATACGCTTGCACCTCATGTTATGCCTTGTGGAATGAAAGTTGTTTTCTATGCACCTTCCTCAGACTATACTATATCACTTATAATATAATATATTTTTTTGCACTCGCATTGTCCTTATATGTTCTTTCACTTTATATATGTTGTCTATATAGTACATTCCAATATTTTAAAATCTTTTATGCTCTCTACTTTTATAATGTTTATCTTAATGCATCAGAGTCAATCTTAGAACCCCAATACATTTATGTTGCTAATGTCTTTCGCTTTTCCAGTGCATATACTATATCATATATATTATAGTATAGTGTGGACTATGGAGTCAAACACGTACATAATACATACTATTTTCCACATTTCATCTACCTACAACCAATCCACTTCTAATACTGATACCCCCAATGCCTCATTACTTGTCCTCCCGACGGACTGCAATTAATGTGTTCGTTTGGATGTTTTATTGTAACTATACATTGACATCTATACACTAGTATTCTTTGTACTGTTCGAATACACGGCTCCACCCAGGTGGATACTTTTAGTTTACTACATAAATTATTTTTGTCCATTTGCAACTGTACCCAGATGCTTGGGCCTCATAATAATGTTATGTCGTCTGGACCGAACCTTGTTTCATATCGTCTTCTGTAGTTTATTCTATATCATATATAGTTTAATACATTTTTGTCGCCATCAATGTCCTTATATGTTCTTTTACCTTATATACATAGCCTATATACTACATTCTAACATTTTTAAGTCTTTTTACGTTCCCAAATTCTATAGCGTTTAGTTTATTGCATTTGCGTCCACATTTTTCGGTTACCATACTATGTCATATATATTATAGTATTGTTTGGCCGATGGTGTGCGTCAAGTGCATAATACGTGGCGTTTCCATAACGTTATTTTTCTGAGCTTAGTGTTATGCTTGAAATGCCCGACGTGCCTCAACTATACGCGCAAGCAAGTGAAAGGAGAAAAACGTCCAATTTTGGCTCTAATTGTCACATCTACTGTATTATGGCTATATTCTTCATTTCTCTTCCGCCTATGAATATTGATCAAATTGACCCTTTCCAAAAATTTAGGTAAAAAATGTTTCAATAAATTGAGTGCTTAATTTAATAATTCAGTCTTCAAAAGTACCTAAAACAACTAGGGTTTGGCAAGCAAACCTAAATATCAAACCAAACCAACCAAACCAAAATAAATCCGTAATTAAAGTATATAATAACTCGAATAGGTATATATAATTCTAAACAGATTAATTAGCAGGACTAACTCATATTATGCATAATATAGATATATTTTTTTGATGGTGCTTGTTACGATTTTACGTTCCTACGTTATGCATATAATAAAACAAAACTTTTAAGACAATGATATATTCTTTACGATATTATCTTCCCAAGTTATGCATTCTCTATACGATATTACATTCCCACGTCATGCATAATAATAACAAACAAATGCAATCCATATATCATCCTATGAATTCTTTTTTTAATAATTAGGTGTATCATGGTCTCTACCGATGTGAATCTAGACTAGCGACAATTGTTTGTAGCAACGGTCGGATTACACTTCGGTCACCGGATACTAAAAAAGCCAAAATATTAAATTTTATTTTCAATAGCCAGTGGACTTCGAACCCAGATTTGAATTGGACCCGAAACTTTCTCAAGACTATTGGACCCGAAACTCTCTCAAGACTATTGGACCGTACTAGCTTGGTTAAATCAATTAATATAATACGATTACACTTGAATATACATAAGCTATTTGTGTAAGCCTCTGGTCATTTCGTCTCTACATCTCCCATATTTTCTTAACCTCTCTCCCTAGTTCACTCCATGTTCCAAGATTCACGACCCAATGTCATCAGTTTACGCAATGCCACCGAACATTCGATGTTCAAAACTTCAAATATACATTATAATAGATAGCCTCTCTCTCTGACCATTTACCATATCCTCAAACTTGGACGGAGAATGGCATTGGCTTACTCAACCCTGACCTACTGGCTCGTCAACCACCCTTACATCGCCAACTTCACATGGACCGAAGGTGAAACCCTTGGCTCCACCTTCTTCTTTGTATCCCTTGTAGTCTCCCTTTACCTCTCCACCACATTCCTCCTCCGACATGCCATTGTCTCACTCCCTTCACTCGGTCCACAAGTTCTCAAACCAATCACAGCCGTCCATAGCCTCATCCTCTGCCTTCTCTCCCTCACCATGGCCGTTGGTTGCACTCTCTCCATAACCTCAGACCCAACAACTAGCTTCTTCCACTCGATATGTTTTCCCCTCGACGTGAAACCTAAAGGACCGCTCTTCTTTTGGGGTCAAGTCTTCTACCTCTCGAAGATCCTCGAGTTCGTAGACACACTCCTCATCATACTCGGCAAATCTTTCCAGCGGCTCTCGTTCCTCCACGTGTACCACCATGCAACGGTTGTGATCTTGTGCTTCACTTGGCTTAGAACCCGACAGTCTATGTTTCCCGTTGCGCTTGTGACGAACTCGACGGTGCATGTGATCATGTATGGTTACTACTTTCTTTGTGCTGTTGACGAAGACCGAGGTGGAAGTGGTTGGTGACTGAAGTTCAGATTGTGCAGTTTGTTTTTGGGTTTGTGTTATCCGGTTGGATGTTACCGGAGCATTTTTTCGGGTCGGGTTGTTCAGGGATGTGGGGGTTATATTTCACCGGTGCGTTTAATGCTTCTCTCTTGGTTCTATTCTTCAACTTCCGGTCCAAGAACTATGCCAACAAGAAACAGTTAGATTATTATTTTCCTAAAGAAATCATTAAACTTTCTTAAATGTTCTGTAGTGTCGATCTCTTGGTGTGTTGTTGTTACTTGTAATGATGTTTGGATTATTTAAAATTGTTTTATTATAAGATTGTAAAATTCTTTTATCATGAATAAGTTGACAAAATATGTTGGAAGCGTACCATTAATCATGAAATTGCTGAACCTTAGATTCTAAAATTGTTTTATCATGAATAAATGACAAACTATATTGATAATGTAACATTAATCCTGAAATGGCTGATTCTTAGATTCTAAAATGTGACATTAAGTTGACAATCGCCAACCAGCGTTTCTTGATTAGACTAGAGTCTACATACACCACATAGATTAAGATTCTGTGTATTCTCGTTTGTAGTCCAGATTTTTTGAAGGTAGTTGTTGGTGTTCACATAAACGATAAAGTCATAAAATCCTTAATACATTACAAACTAATTCTCCATAATACAACAAGAAAACGAGGAAAAAATAAAATAAAATTATAGTAACGGAACTCCCGCCAACAAATCTTGGAACCTCAAATTCATTAATGGGATGAGTCGTGATGTCTTCATTTTGAGGTATTAAAATCATTCTCTTTTTTCGAGTCTTGGCTCTTATGCATCGACCACGGGTCGTGCTAAAGCTGCTTCTACCTCAGACTCGACAACACCATTCCCTTGTCTCTCAGACAATGGAGCAGGGACCACGGTTTCAACAGCCGCAGCTCCTACAATGTCCGGATTCACGACAGACTCAGCTGGTGGTTTAATATCAAACCCAGAAACACGCGGTCGCCTATCCCGTCTTCCATAAACCGGACTAGGACTACGGCTATAGCTTCTGCTCCGTTTACCACCACGGTCACGGCTATGCCTAGGGCTACGACTCCTTGAGCGTGACCAGCTCCTGCTACGGCTACGGCTACGACTATAGCTCCTGCTTCGGCTCCGGCTATAGCTTGGGCTACGACGTGGCCTAACCAAATCAGGACTTCTGCTACGGCTTCTACCTCTTCTGTTATCAAACCGTCCACCGCCACCACGACTGAAACCTCTACCACCAGCACCACCACGACCAAAGCCTCGGCCATCCATATTATTATTGCCAAACCGACCAAATCCGCCTCTACCCACATTCATACGACCAGCATCAGGACCAGGAAAACCCCGACCACGTCCGAATGAATCATCTCTCATTCCAAATCCGCCACTTCGGCCTCCAAAACCACCACCACGCCCACCAAACTCACCTGCAGAATCCCAACGGCCACCACCACGGCCAGAGTCAAAACGGTTTACCATGCCTCTTCGGTCCTGGTTAAAACCTGGACCACCACCACCACTACGCATTGCAATGTCCCTCACTTGAGGTGGTACTTGCTGGTTTGCTCCTTCCAGGACTTTGATCAAATCAGGAGCATGTTTCCAATCTTGCTCTGTAAAGAAAGTGAATGCAACTCCAGTAGCACCAGCTCGACCAGTTCTCCCAATACGGTGTACATAGTCTTCAACACCAGTTGGAAAATCATAGTTGATCACAACTCTGTAGTCGTATAACACAATCAACGGTAAGGAAATAATCTTGATAACAAACAAGCAAAGAGATACACATACAAAGAATTATTATAATAAACCTTATGTCTTTTATATCGAGTCCTCGGGCAGCAACGTCAGTAGCTATCAATACACATGACTTCCCACTGCGGAACTGGTTAAGTACCCAATCTCTCTCACCTTGAGATTTGTCTCCATGGATTACAACAGCACCAAAGTTACGTCCCACGCTGCGCGCAAGATGGTCACAAAGCCGCTTCGTGGAACAGAATATAATAACTTTTGAACCTCGTTCTTGCGATCTAAGGATTTGCTCCAAACGCCTCTCTTTCTCCATTTGTGGGACAACTTCAACATACTGCATTAATAAACGTGGATATAGTAACCTCATCACCAACTTATGTGGAAGGATGTCTAAGAGTGATAAAGAATAGTTTAGGTGATCATCACCTGCGTTATTGCCTTGTTTGCAGCCAACTCATCTACGCTGCCTATGTTTACTTGAACAGGGTTCACAAGAAGATCGCCTGCAATTTTCCTAACTTCTTTTGGCCAAGTTGCAGTGTACATAAGAGTCTGTCTCCGCGGAGGTATTTCATTCACAATCTTACGGATTTGGGGTTCAAAACCCATGTCAAGCATCCTGTCTGCCTCGTCAAGCACAAGAAGGGAAACTTGCTGGAAATCAATCTTCCTCATCTCCAGTATATCATTTAGGCGCCCAGGAGTTGCCACCACAATATCAGCTCCTCGTTCCAACTCTTGCAATTGAGGACCCTTTGGAGCTCCACCATACAAGCACTGATAACCAAAATATAGATAAGTATCAAAAAACATACAGGGAAAGCTCTATCAGCCATAAAGAGAAAAATCAAAGCGACTCGAATAAAACTCACAGTGCATGATATTCTAGAAGACCGGCCAAACCTAAGGGCTTCATCTTGTATTTGTGTAGCTAGTTCCCGAGTAGGAGCTAAGATCAAAACCGTGGGGCCATTGCGGGGGTCATTACGACAGTGCCTAAGAAGAGTGAAGGCAGGGATTAAGTATCCCAATGTTTTACCAGAACCAGTTTTTGCAATTGCAACTATATCCCTGTTCTGCAGAGCAATTGGCCATGTTTGAGCCTGTATCGGTGTTGGTGATGGAAATCCAGCAGATAGCAACTGATAAAAAAAGTTACAACCGTTAGCACACCTTATGCATAGAGAATCAACGCCACTAATATAGCTCATTTTAAAACTGACCTCTCTAAGTAATTCAGGTGGGAGACCACTCGATTCAAACGTGATGAATGGTGCCGGAATGTTCTCACCCTGCACAAGAGCAATAGATTTTTAATAGCCGCACATATATTAGAATATATGAGAAAAGCGCAAGGTTTAATACTATTTTCAAATGCTATTACTTATTCCAGTTGAAGTTCATCCAATCCCACATTCTCAGTAGTTTTATGGACAAACATTCACTGAAACAACAATTGCAAAATATTACAGCACATTACAGCTTAAAGAACTTAACATACTAAGTACGGCAATCAATCAAAGAATATAAACTTACAGATATTGTGATTTCATGTTGTTTTCGGTAACCATCAACAGGCGAAAGATGGGGAACATCAGGAGTTGTGACAAAGTGAGGCCTTCCTGCGGTTGGAAAAGCTGGACCAGCGTGTCCGTATGTTCCATGCCCTGTCTGCCCCATGGCGGGATCAGCATTTGCAGGTGGACCGCCACCTATCCTTATATCCTGCATAGTATTTTAAAATGGTTCTTTTCATGAGAATGACTGAGAGGCAGAAATATTTCACAAGATAAAGATAGGAGAAGAAATCATCTGCAGTTAACCTTAGGCATTGCTGCAGGATGAAGTGGTTGTGCACCCCTAATCGGCCCTTCCATTCTTGTGTTAGCGTAGGAGTCATTCGCAGGTCTAGATTGTAGATTATTCTCATAGGTATTATTTGATCGGAAAGGTGAAGCCTGAGACTTTTGGTGCAACATCTGGTCCATGTGATTTGGAGGCCTAGGTCCAAGCTGCTGGTGAACCAGATTACTCCCTGGCTGAAACTGTGAGGCTGCAGCAGGGTGTTGAAAGTTTGCTTGAGGTCCATTGTATTGCTGAGTTGCATTTGGTCTTTGTGATGATGCCTTAGCCTCAAAGGAGTTATTTTGAGATGGCGAAGCTTCAGAATTTTGCAAATGGGGTTGAGAAAACCCAGTTTTCTCACCCCTATGGAACTCTTCCCCCTCCCTCTTTGGCGCCAATGAGTTGTACTCTTGCTGGCTCGGAACCTGCTGACCCTGGGGACCAACCTGAGGTGTATGATGTGAATTTTGAAGCCCTTGTGGTTGTATGTAAGGCCGATAACCCATGTACTGTTGTTGTGAATGTGCATACTGTTGGCTCAGCTGCTGAGGCATCTGTGAATGCTGGTTCTGCATTCCTTGCTGCTGTGTTGGCTGATACGCCTGTTGAGAAGGATGCCCATGTGGCTGTGGCTGTGGCGCCATAGATTGGCCCTGTTGTTGGGAGAACTGTTGACCTGAATGTTGAGGCTGGCCCGGATGCTGCTGCTGCTGCACCATCTGAGGCCTTCCATGCTGGGAAGGGAACTGCTGAGGCTGTTGTTGTAAACCGTGTTGCTGAGCCACATGACTAACTGGTTTTGCTTGCTCAAGCTGAGCTTGATGCCCTTGTTGTCCCGCAGAAGGTATAGGAATCTGAGCGAGCTTCGGTGTTGTGGAAGCGTGCGGAGGAGCACCAGCAGGTAACGGTGGAGCAGGTCTTTCGTACTGAGTGATGTTTGTTTCAGGATTCCAATAATACAAAACGCCGGTGCCTCCATCGATAAGCCCCTTCCATGGTTTGGGAAGAGTGGGATCCTCTGGAGCATATCGTGGACCAGCAGAAGCTGGAGCTGCTTCTGCCGTAGCCATATGCAAAGGCTCTGGAAGAAGAGAGAGATTCTCATGTTAATAAATGCCCACATGATTCATCAACCAGATAGTTAAGCTAAGCTACGATTACGTTCACAAATGAAATCACTCAGCAATCAATTAGCATCATCTACTTCGATGAGAACATAACACAGACATGGTGAGAGATCCAAGGATTTAGGGTTTGAGAGATACACTTACATCAACGGTGCCGCCTGTGAGATTCAAAGAAGACGAATTTCTCCGGTGTTAACCAGAGAGATAACGTCAGTGCAAGCTAGAGACTATAGTAGAGACGGGAGCTGGGTTCGGCGTCTTGATTGAGAGAAGTGAGGCTGGGGTTCACGAAAGAAAAGAAGTGTGAAGAAGAGAATCACACGACGTCGTAATGGACAATCTTTAATACGACGCCATTTAACAGAAACTTTAGGGAAATCTTTACCTGGGCCGTAGCCAAGCAAAAAAGCCATATTTACTACAAGACCCCAACCCAAACTAACTTCTTTTTTGTCCGCACAAAGCCTTTTTTTTGTCAATGATCCGCACAAAACTTCTACCCCAGCAATTTTCAATGATTTTTATTTATCTTTCTTTTTTAACAGATATTGCTATTTAATAAATATTAATGTAGTTGTAAAAAAATAGAGAGGAATTAAAATAAATATAAACTACTCCTAAATTCCTAGCCAATGAATAATCTTTAAGCAATCTAAAATCGAATATAATAGTTATGAAAATAACTTATTAATAACAAAATTTAAACTTATCAATAAGATAAAACCTTTTACTTGTGGATACAAGAGAACAAGATTGTAACGAACTAGTACAAAAGGTTTTGAATCAGATAAAAATCAAATCAGAGGAGATTGACTCACTTGCTAAAATCTCCATTTCTGAGTTTTAAATCAAGAAAGCATAAATGAGAGAAATAATATCTGTACAAACTTAGAAAAGCATAGTAAACTGAGTTTAGTAGATCACTCGTCTACCATTAATATGCCCAAAGCTTTCTTCACTAGCCTGACTTGAGAGATTCTCTCAGGGCAAAGGCTCTTGCGAGTCTCCAAGACGAGACAAGTGCAAGTATGCATCAGTCCCTGCACATTTCAACAACAAACATAAACCAAAGCTGATTTTTTCCTCACGTTAAGAAACTTTAATGAATATGATCTAAAATGTGTAATGGAAGAAGTATTTGACTCACCGTATCCTTCCATGGATATGATCTGCAAATCTCCACCAAAGTATCGAGCATACAAGCGACTAATTGGCAGACCATAACCATACCCAGCCATAGTCACGGGAACATCAGCTGTTCCTAAGTCCACATCTTCTTCAAGCGGGTTTCTTGCAGTGCTGTAAAGATAGGTGAATATTTTGGGGAGACCGCTTCTTGGTATACCTCCACCTTCATCCGAGACCTATTAGATCAGCCCACAACAATGACTGGCTCAAACCGGTACAATAAAAAGTTGAACAGCGTAGCAGAGAGGAAAATAACAAACCTTTATTGTAACATCTTCGATTCCATCAGCAACTATGATACGGATTGGTGGTGCAACTCTATCAGAGTCAACAAATCGCTCTTGGACAGCACGTAGAGAGTTCTTGACTAGCTCATATACCATAAGATGCAAATGGGTTGGTACATACCTATGAAAAGGAGTAGTAAAAATAAGTTAATATTGGCTATGTGAAAAAGAAAAGCTAGAGAATGAATCCAAGAAGAAAACAAGAACTCACGGAAAGGTGAAACTTGGATCGCCATATATGTTTATTTCTGGAGCAGAACCATACTCTCTGAAACAAATTGAC
This sequence comes from Moricandia arvensis, assembly GCA_905132765.1. Taxonomy (NCBI): domain Eukaryota; kingdom Viridiplantae; phylum Streptophyta; class Magnoliopsida; order Brassicales; family Brassicaceae; genus Moricandia; species Moricandia arvensis. Next base: position 62,936 of record CAJHQP010002088.1, read on the forward strand.
CGAGCATCTTCACTAGCATTCCTTGCTACCTCCATAGGAGACATCTTGGTGTGTATGTAACCCACAGTATGAAGTGGTGGGTTTGGATTATGCAACTCAACATGTTGCCCTGAGAATCTCATTACAGCCTCAAAAAGTATTTAACACAACCACGAAACAAACAAAGATATTTCACTTGAGTAATTTAAAAAAAACAAAAAACAAGTCTTACCAATAAGCATACGGATCCCTATTCGAGACAAGTAGAAGCGATCAAGAAACTGATGAATCTCATCAAGCTTTTCGTAGAGTTTCATTCCTTTCTTCAACTGATTAACACCGAGAGCCATCATGGGAACCACGTTGTTGTGCCTTACTTTGACGGCTTTGATCATCTGAGTAAACTCTTTCTCATCAGCAGTATCCTTGATCTCAGGAAATGCTCTCATGTCCCTGAATGACTCGACATACCAATCCCTTACCTACAAATAATCAGAGTTGCCATGAAGATGAGAGACTGATTCCACACAAGACATCACTCCACAAAAGCTATTCAAGATTATCTAGTGTCACAGTTGCCAAATCTTATGTCATCCAAAAGATTGTTGAGATCTCACACATAGGAAACTTAAGAAGACAATAATTTGGGCTAATCAACTGATTAAGAAGCCATGAATCATAACATGATATCAGAACCTCATTTACTCGTATAAAAGTGGGATTCAATTCGAAATATACAGAGAGTCATCATCTCGAAAGGACGTATTGACATCCTATTTCAGAAGTTTAAAGAGATCAACACTAATCATCATCTCGAAAAGTCGTATTTAGATCCTATACCAACACTAATATATAAGGGACTTGGATTAACCTATGAGTTGGAAGTCCAAGAAACTTAACATAGAGATTGCATACAAAACTGTTTAAAAAGATTTCTATAAACAATGGAACCACTCACAGATCTCCAGAAACAATGAAACTACTCAGAACAACCAAAACCGTACCGGAATAAACCAGAATTCACCTTCAAGACGGCAGGTTTCTCAGAGAGACCATAAGGAAGCGTCTCGAGTTCGATCGCTCGCCTCGCGATCCGAATCGGAAGCTCCTTATGCAGAAACTGCGCCGAGATAAGAAGGTTTCTCTCAGTAGGAGTGGACCCGAACTCCATCATGTACCTGAGACTCACACCCGTCTGCTTCATGCATCCCCATTTGTGAACGTCTTCGATCAAGCTCTTCGAAAACATCTCGCTCGCCTTCTTCAACGCCATCAAACCCTAACGTCCTCGTCGTCGCACTCCACTGTTATCATCAAACCGCGAAGATGATTGGACATACAGAGAAGAGAGAGGATTGGGTTTTGAGGGATGGGCAGATGATATAATGCTTTTTTTTTTAATTTGTAATTTTAATTAATGATGTTTACTAAAAAGGCTGCTTATTTTCCCGCTAAATCGATGGATTAAGATTTACTATTGGGAGTGATTGAGTGATCGTGTGGCTGTGGCTCTTCTGGAATATTATTTTAGATTATCTACCTTTTTGAGACTAAAGTCTTTGTTGTTATTATCATTTTTGGGTCAAAGTTTAATGTTTATTTATGTTGTTAAGAAAATAAGGACACAATTAAAAAAACTAGTCTGGTTAAATTTTCTGAATAATATCTGATTAGTTTCAGACAAAAAAAAGCATAATACACATATATTGTCATTATTAGTTGGCAAAAAAAAATCATTATTAAAAAAAAATTGTAGGGCTTGCGTTTATCTTATGTAGAGATTGGAGAAGAAGCACAGTCCAAAAGGCTTCTGGCCCGTTTTTCTCTTATAAGCCCAATAACTTGTTTTTTTTGGCAATTGGTAAAGAACCATATACAAATCTTATTATATACCAGTGTGTGATTTTATTAAGGGTAAATCTCTAAAATAACACCTTTTGAAATTTTTGTACAAAAATAAAATTCAAAAACAAAAATGACCAAACTAGACTTTTTTATTTTTTAAAAATTAATATTTTTTATTTAATTTTTTAATTTTAAACCTCACCCCCAAAACCCCACCCCATAACTCTAAACCCTAAGTCTAGATTAGTTAACCCAAGGGGTATAAACGTATATTTACCTCCAAAATCTCACTCCAAAAAGGTTATTTTTGTCATTTTTTCCCTTAAAGTTTATTTTTGTGACAAAAACTTTTTTAGGTATATCTTAGGGTATTTCTCTTTTATTAATATGTTTTGGTATTTATAAACAATAAACATTAACTATCTAGAAGAATGCAAACTGTAATAGAGAGTGTCCACTCCTACAAGAAACTGATGGTAGCAATTTAAAGATGTCTATATGGGGTTGGTATCATGGTTGAATTTTCTATTTATTTACATTGTAAATTTTATATACATTTCATAAATTTTATATAATATAACATCATTTTAATAGAAGGATATGATTTTAAGAATGAATATTGATTACTATAAATATTAAATAAATATAAATATTTTCTTAAAGTATATTTATTTTTCGAAGAATTTTAATTTTACCACAAATTTGATACTATTTCCAAAATTATCTTTAAAAACAATGATTTCATAAATAACTTAACTTTGCGATGAAAAAAAAAACTAAATTAATCTTCCTAAATCATTTATAAATATTTAGTAATAATTTATAAAACGGTTATAAACTCAACTTCACCTCTTGAATACTAAACTTTAACAATAATCAATAAACTGTAAACTCAAATATTATTATATTTTTGAAAAGTAGTTGTCAATTTATGGTATTTCAATTTTTTTCTCTCCATGTATGTATATTTATATTAACAACTTATAAGGGGATCTATTTACTAGTAATTGTTTCATCATACCTATTGATACAAAAAAAACTATAATAGTTAACGTTCATCAAATTTGTGTGTGTGAATTTATAAACTAACAGATTATTAGTTTCATAAAATTTTAATAAGAAAACATAATTAAGTCATCCCATGTAACCAAATTTTGCAGTGCCAAAAACATAAGCATTTCTTGAAGTATAGATGTTGTAATTTATAAGTGTTGTTATATGAAACAACAAAGGATTTAGTGTTTGACATCAATGTCTATTTTACCAATTTACTTGACTATTTTTTTTTCTAACACTAACATCAGTTAAAATATCATTGAACTCATTTATTGTATTAATACTTTGTTATTTTTCCATATGAATGAGTTCATCTTTGACTTGTTCACTTCACTTTATTTTGTTGTCTTCTTTTTCTCTAGAGACATCGAGAATATATTGGCAATTTCATTATTTGAATGCAATCTATCATGTGGTTAACAAAGAGCAATGTTATGCATAACTATAAATAAACTACAATAATGTGGTTTTTGTTACATTTATTAACGACTGATAAACAAATACACACAACTTAAACATTTATCAAATTTGGTTTTGACATAAGTTACAAAATGTTGTATAACAAAATAAGTTTTTTCTATTAACCGGGGATATTTAGGACAAAGTATAATTAATCATCTAGTAGGAGAATACCGACGATGAATCCGGCTCTATTTTTTAATTAAACGTGATATGTAGTTTTATTTTCATTTGACTAATCAACATCAACTTAGTTTATAATATGATTTGAATATAAAATCAACGAATTTATACTTTACCCAAAATCATTCTTTCTAGCGTGATGCTACCATTGTTTAATTAAAATTATATACTCATTTATTTGTTTTCTATAATACTCTTCTTTGACTGAAACTTCTTGATTTATAAGTACTTGATGCAATTGGAACCGTTTATATAAATATGCAATGTTAAATATTTGACTTCACATTAAACAAATATAAACGAGTAGACGACCACTAAATTAAAACCTAGACTATATTTGAAACTCTCATATTCAACTATGTTCATAAGTTTATTTTAATCAGCAAGTAAGAGAAAGTGGTTTAGTTAGAGAAAACACTTACAACAACTAAAATAAGGTTAAAAGTGTTAAAGTAGCCGCAATGTGCACAGTGTCGGCCGTAATATGCACAGTAGTCGGCCAACTTTTGTTGAAAATTTAAAAGGAAGTGGGTCCCACTGTCACTATTTGCACAGTAACTTCTACTTTTTCACTTCTATATAAACGATCGTTTCGATTCATTTGTAATCATCCCTTCTCCTCTTTTCTCTGTAATAGTTCTTCTTATATAAGAGTTATCTCCTCCTTACGGGTATAAAATTTTGCCCCTATTCAAATTTCGAGATACTATAAATTTGTAAGTTATTTCATAACAAAAAGTATGTTTATGTTATCATATTATAATATTTGAGCAAAGTTTTCGTTGAACTGTCAACACAGACAGAGACTCCAAAATGCACGAGTGGGTTGTGTGACTAGTTAACTCGAAGAGCTCGTTATCTAGTTTGACAAAATTACACATCTAATTTAAAATGAACTAATTAGTAATCCAGTAGAAGAAACAAATCACAAATTATATTTGTTGATGTTTTCACACTTTCATTGTCCTTATTCAAAAGTCATCTTACATAGTATTTTTGTCAATAGCCATCTTGCATGAGATATCCTTATTAGAGTGGACAAAATGATTTATAATGAAAAACCCAAAAGAATTAAAGCAATTTTAAGTGACAAAAAAAAACAAATTAACATTCAGAGAAAAGATGAGGAGAAGTAATAAATAATATTAAAAAAAAAAACAATTGTGTTCTCCACTACAAAGGAAACCAGATTACTTAGAATATAAGTTTGAAGCTTCTTATAATCCTAAATAATACTTTATGTTCCCTATTAGCTTAATCTCTTATCTCATTATATATAACTTCACATATTGGCGTTCACATTTAACATTCCGTAGCGTGGGTCAATAAATTCATATAATAAACAATATGAAGAAAACTGAGATTAATTAGTATTAGAAGCTTCCAAGAAGAAATTTCACAAATGCAGTACATGTTTTACGTAGTACATATCAACTCTTTACTATAAGACATCCCATATCATCAACAAATAAAACGAGTAATATATTGTTCCGATCATTTTTGTGGACGCTAGCTTATCTTGCATGCCATACTATGCAGATTACTAGGTACGTATACATGAAATTTTCCACTCTCATATATACATGTACGTAATAATAACACCCTCATAAATACACATACGTTTTAGCAATTTGTCTACGATGCTTCATTTTATTCTCAGATCTCTCAAACTTTCTTTAGATATGGTTTCAACATTGTGAGTTTTATCATCGTCGGGTCATTCTTAGTTGTATGTTTACAATTGTTTCATACTGTTTTCGTCATGGATATTCTTTAATTTTGCGTATTGGCTGAGCTCCTAATTATGTACATATATATATAAGTATTGTGTCTCTATACTAAAATTTTGTTACAAATAAAATATTAATAACCTAAGGCTTTAAATGGTAACCAAATGAACGAAGAGAAATATTATATTTCTTAACATTCTTTAAATTTTTTACTATTTATGAGAAATAATTTTCTTTTTCATTCCCTCTGATTTTTTTTTTATTGTAGAGTATTATAGAGAAAATTTATTTAATTTTTCATTAATTTTGATAAAAAATTATCATTCCTTTTCATTTCTACATTTTCATTCCTACTCGTTTTTTTTTCATGTTCATTCTTAGTGTTCTTGGAATCGTTATCGGTTAATCTTAAATGTAATGTAGAGCAACCGATTTGAAATATATTGGAATGTGAATCCACACGTACTTGTGTATTTCAAATGACAATAATAAATGTAGAAGAAAAGAGAGGTATCAAAGTAATATAATTGTCAAAACCAGACGTTTATTTAGTCCACTTCAAATCAGTTTATAGTGGAATTCTACTTCCCTACATTTTTTTCAACACAATTATTTATTCCAAAGTAAGTGTTTTTTTACGTCATTCCAAATTAAGTGTTTTTTTTACGTCATTCCAATTTAAGTGTTGAACTTCTTATTTCGCAGCCTTTTATCCAATTGAGTCACATCCCGATTTTTATAAGCGTGACTAGCGGAGATTTTTCATTTTGGGTCATCTAGGATTCTAGATTCATGGTCAATGTCTATCTTTTTCTTAAGAGTCACTCTGGAAACTGCTGGATGGAAAGTGTTTTTCATCTTAAAATATTTTCTTCTAAATTTGTTTTGTTAAATACATCTTTTCATTCTTTTTTTTCAAAATATATATGCAGTTTATATGTTCACATTGATTTCGGTTTTGTACTTACGTTGTATAGAAAAAGAATTTTCCATACTATATAAGATTCAATTTCTTGGACTTTTTAAGGACATTCTTGACCATATAACATGTTAAATTGCGGCGAAATTACAAAAAAAAGTGTAATGTTTATATACAATACATGGATGCATGTGATGTTTGTGTGTGGTTCTAACTGGTTCCGTTGGATTCGTGCCTGCTAAGAGCAATGGGGGATCTTTAGGGCGGAGTTTTTAGGAAAAAATAATTAAATAATCGGTGGACCCCATGAATAGTTAAGGATTCGATCCTTAAAACTCTTTCCTAAGGACCGATCCTTAGGGAGTCCTTACATTGTTTGCGGGTCCCCGCGAGACGTGGCAACCCGCGATTAGTTGATTTTTTTTTTATATAATCTGAAAATGAAAAAAAAATGAATAGTTAAGGACTTCCCGGGGGGTTTCACCGATGCGGGTGCTCTAATGAAGCCCCACAAATATTCTTCTTCTTTTTTGAGAAAATGCCCACAAATATTTTTTGGCACATTGTTTATTGTTTCACAATTTAGCCTAATCACATAACTTATGAAACCCAAGTATACATTATTAACTCTTTATTTCAATTATTTTCATTAAGCAGATTATGATATCGACCAACCAATCATGCTTAGAGTTCAAGGCTTACAAGTCTTGCAAGAAAAAGATATATTTCAATCTTTCAGATGTACGTGGCCTCGTGCTGATATGCCCAATCAATCCATTGGCTGCGATACTTCCTTATAAAATATATTATCTGGTGGTATATAAAAGGTTCTTTACAGTTTCCCGTTTCTACTTACCCCGAATTGGAGACCGATGTAAAGTATGTTGAGCATCGCGGTACTTTTCCAAACCTATTTAGAATTCTATGCTAACGTTATAGTATATATAAATTGGAGTTTTGACATAGGGTATTAACTTAGCAATATTTTAATTTGTACAAGTCTAGACATATTAAAGATCTAAAGTGATCGTTCTATCAAGTCTAAACAATTTGCATGCAAGCAACATACAAGAAAACTTAGACCATGTTTATCAGCGTCTCTTAGAAGGAGTTTCTTAACTTAATTTGACTTTTTTTTTTTTTTTTAATTTTTGTTAAGAGACGGCTCTTAAGACTCTTATTTAAAAGACGGTTCTTAAGACTCTTATTTAAGAGACGTCTCTTAGGTTTTCTTAGTTAAAAGTTAAGAAACGTATTTTAGAAAAGTTAAGAACCTCTGCTAAGAGACCCCCAATAAACCTGCCCTTATAGATAATCAAATTCTTTTTTTTTGTTAGTGTAGCATAGGCTTACTATATTGACGTTCAATACATAAATTAGATATTGTGTGTGAATGATTATTATTAAATTATCTTCTTAAGCATTTGAATTTATGAAAATTAAGAATCAAAATATTATGGATGCAGATCATCACAATCAGTTGTGTCATAGGTAGCTTTTTATAGGCAGAGATATAGCTGATAATATTAATAAGACTCAGTCTATGATTTTTTTCGTCCATATAGGTAATAACTTGGCCGTCTAAGCGATCGTTATGTTCAATTGTGTATAAATTATATGGTTTCCACTTGGTCGAAGTTTAATGTAATGCAACCGTTTGAGGAAAAAAGTTATCTAAGCGATCGTGTATATCAATAAACCGCTGGTTATATCTTTTTTTTTTCGGTCAAAACCGCTGGTTATATCTTTAAGACTTTTTTTGGACAAATCTTAAAGACTTAAACATTGGGTTTGATAAGCAAAATGAGTTGATATATTGCCAAGTTGACAAGCTGATGCATTAATAAGTAGTACAAACATTGGGGTTTGTACTTAAATATACAAGAAACTGTAGTGAAAGATAATTAGTTAATCACAACAATTAATATAGTTGTTTTGTGCGTGGCTGCGTAGGGTATTTTTAGACAGTGGTCTTATTTTTTAACAATTATCTATTGATACTGTTTATTGTGTAAAACTAAATATCTTAAAGAATCATCAGCTCTGCAAAGAGCTTGCAAGTATATAATTTCTTATTAATTTAACATGAGCCACAATCATTTTAATTACAAAATTAGAGGAATCAACATTTATATAAAAAATTATAAGTATTCACTTTTATAATTTTCTCAACATGTCAAATATCCCTCGTTAATAAACTAATTCATAATATTTATTTTGCAAAAAAATTAGGATCGAACTTGAAACCTCACCTTTGCTAAGAGAATATTTTTCGCCAAGTAGGTAGTTCCCCTTTTATGCATCAGGAATATTAAACTTAAAGAAAAAGAATTCTATTTTTCAAAAAGTATACAAACAGAATTGTAAAGTATTTAGGTTAAGGAAATTTTCATGCTTACCACATTATTGGTACCATTTTTCATTTTTACCTTCAATAAAGAGAAATTTTTATTAATACCACTTTTTTAAAAAACATTTTTTTAAAAATTAATTACAATCCTAAATTTAATATTCCTAAACTCTACTTCATCTTACCTCCACCTCTCAACTAAAGTAAACATGAAAAATGATATTAGAAATGTGGTATTTTGACAATTTTTCTTTAAAGAATTATGTATTTAAATCAATAAACACATATTTCCTTTCTGACAAAAAAAAACACATAGTTCCTATATTACGGCGGTATAGTCCCCTTCGTCGCACATGTCATCTTTTCTCTTCTATAAAACCCACTAGTTCTTATTTTCCTTTGCATTCATATAACTCCAAAATATAAATTATCTCTCGATCTCTCTCTTCAGAAAACCACATAAAAGGGTAGAAAGTCTCAATCTTTTTGCTCAAGAATCTCTTTTGTGGATCTCTTGTGTGCATCAATGGATGAGAAAGGAAGAAGCTTCAGGAACAACAGCATGGGAGATGAAATGGACATGAAGAGAGGTCCATGGACAGCTGAAGAAGATTGTAAACTCACCAATTACATTGCTACTCATGGAGAAGGTCGATGGAACTCTCTTTCTCGTTGTGCAGGTATGCTTCATTACATGTATACATACATATTTATATATATGTATGTTCTACTTCTTTGTGCATCTTTTTGTTTAAAAGAGCCTAATGGCAAGTTGCAAAACATAATTGATGTGTTCACTTTATGTTCAATCCTTTTCATGTTTCAATCACGATGTGTGATTGTGTTTTTTTTTTCTTTTAAGATTGTCCATTTTACATTTTTAAAGAGCTTTATGCATATGTATAAATCAAAAGTGCATCTCTCACGTTTCTTTGATTTTCACTTATATTATTATAAAAAATTATTCGGATAAACAAAATATTGTGAATTTAGTGAGATTTTTTAGCAATATGGGTTCAATTATTAACCATCTCAAATTTGAATAAAATATCCAAATTTGGTTACTGAAAAGGGTGAAAAAGAAAGAATGGGAATGAATGATCATCATCTATATGGGGAGAGCACAAACTCAATGGAAGAAAGCTTGAATAAAAATAACCTTTATAGGACAATTTGCATTTTGCATCATAGTATAGCACGGTCCATTTTTTGTTGTTGTTGGGAGTTTCTATATAACTTTACCAAATATAAGACGTTATTCTAAAGAGTTTCTTCCGTATGAAACTCATCATAATACGTATACATGACTCGTCGGTAAATTAATCATCATTTATTCTTTTACCATTGGAACAGGACTCCAACGCACCGGTAAAAGCTGTAGACTACGGTGGTTAAACTATCTTCATCCTGACGTCCGCCGTGGAAACATTACCCTAGAAGAACAACTCTTGATCCTCGAACTTCATTCCCGTTGGGGCAATCGGTATGTTCTAAATTTTTGTAACATACTATTGTTTTGTATTGTTTCATGAGCTATACATCTCTTAAATCAGTAAGATATCGTTTTAAGTTCTTTCTTCCACAGATAAAGTTGAATTCTCTTTAGTCAAAAACAAGTTGAATTTTCTAACAAATTAACACCAACGTCGAGTTAGCCTTATAATAAAGCCACTTGGGTTCAATGCACGTTAGGAACGAATATTTACATTGTTTAGGTTCCTATCAAAAAAGTGAAACCACTTTTTTTCTTAGCAAAAAAAAAAAGATAAATTAACCATTTATTAATATAACTTCTTTTTCCAAACAAAACTACATACTATTTTCGTTATACATAAAAGAATAAACAATACTATTATTTTTTTAAATGGATGAATGATCAAACTTATGCGACGTTGTAAATCGATGTTCATGGGTACAAAAAACTATATATGTGATATGTGATATAACATTGAGATATCCTAATGAATAGTAAAGTGCGTTATAGCCGACAAGAAATTAAATAGTTTGATTATGAATATATAATATGTCTTAAATAGTTCATTTAATTTGTGTGTATGTGTTTTATAATGAATAGATGGTCAAAAATCGCACAATATCTACCGGGAAGAACAGACAACGAGATCAAGAACTACTGGAGAACACGAGTGCAAAAACATGCAAAGCAGCTTAAATGCGATGTCAACAGCCAACAATTCAAAGACACAATGAAGTATCTATGGATGCCTCGGCTTGTCGAGAGGATCCAATCCACTTCAGCCTCAACCACCACCATAGGATCAACCACCACGTCATCTTGTATCACAACCTCTAACGATCAATCCGTGACGTATGATTACAACAATAACAACACCATCGGACAACAACTTGGTGTAGTGAACAACAACGATTATATCACGCAGGAAAACTCCAGCGTGGTGTTGTCTCCGGTGTCAGACTTGACGGAGTACTACAGCGCTCCAAACCCGAACCCGGAATGCTATTCGGGTCAAGTGGGGAATAGTTATTACCCGGATCATAGTTTGGTGGGTCCAGAAATGTTACCGGATAATTATTTCGATTATGCTGGATTACTAGATGAAGATTTAACAGCTATGCATGAGAGTAGCGTCGACTGGTTTGAAAATATCGATGGGGCTGTTTCTTCTTCTTCGGACAGTTTATGGAACATTGGAGAAAGCGATGAAGACTTCTATTTCTCACAGCACAACTTCTAATTACTGATTAAAAACAAACTAGAGTCGTTAAGTATGTGAAAGACATTTGTTCAAGGGAGTAATTTAAGATAAGGACTATGTTTACGATATTTAATTATGATGTATGATCAGTTTTTTAATTCCAATGATCATATATCAGGGTGTTTTAACAAGTCGCTAAATTTGAGTAGTTTTTTTCGTTTGGATAATGGATTGTAATGATATTTTGTGGATAACTCATAGTATGGATGAAGATTATTCTAGGAGATAACAAAGAATTCATCAGTGACATAAACTTTCAAAATAAATAATTAAAAATTGTTTTCACACTATAGATTTGAGTGATTTCCTCAATGGAAGCATATTATAAACAATTATTGATTTAATTAATATCATCGACGAAGCTCATTATTGGTTCCACCATGTTCTGTATTTAACCCCAGGATATGACGACACAAACAAACAAAACAACACATCAGAAAATGTTTTTAAAAGATACTATACAATAATGACTTTAGTACTATGAAATGGATAATTCAAAACTATTATTGCTTCTTAGAGAGTATGTCTATAAAGTATGTATATGGGAAAGAAAAAAGTTAGTGTGTGTGTGTGAAAGCCCTTCTTAATTTGGGTTCAAAAGTAGACATTTGAAAATTGAATGTTTTATCCTTAACACCACTTGGCGAAAGTTCATTGGCTCTGATCTAGGCTTTGAGTCTAAGGTGGACATTAAGAGGTTTGTTTATTGAAAAGTTAATTGTTTGTTGAAATATATGCTAAAGTGATGAGAACCCTCCACTAAATATGTGGGAATCCGCATTATTGTACGGACCGTTACACCATTATCCAGACAAAGCCGGTGTCCTTGCTCTGCTGCAACGCATATTATTGCTTAAAGAATCAATGGTCTTGACCCACATCACCAAATTTATATCCACTGGAACAAACCACTAAACTATGCATCACTTGCTTTGATCACACCACAAAACAGTAGTAAATAGTTTACACATCTTTAATCTAGTTAAACAAGGTTGATGAGAATCATGATAACATGTTAATATACTTTGACAAGAAAATCCATTTGACATTAATGTTTTATTAGATACGGTATTTACGTAAGCTTTAATCTCCATTATTTGGCAGTCAAACATTAGTTGTCAGCCGTCAAAAAACTTTAGTTGAGGTGGTTTCGTTCTATACGCCATCATTATTGCAATGTTCTTAAGATGGAGTTTTTACTTTTCTTAAAAAATGTTTTTTTTTAATTTTTGATTTTTAAATAAGAAAATTTAAAAATAATTTTTTAAATAAGCAACATAAAAGATGTTTTTAATTGAAAAATGTACAAAAAAATTGAAATTATAAATTAAAAATTTCACCCCTAAAATAATACGGATAAATATGGTCTTAGGGCTTTCCTCATCTTTTCTTGTTGAGTAGAATATATTCTAACCTCAAACATTGATTACACCTCACTTTTTCTTGTTGAATAGAATATTACTTCTGTTTCTAAATAAGTAATACTTAAACATATTTCACATATATTAAGAAAATGAATAAATGTACTATTATGCTCTCATTTAATGTATATTTATTTAAATAAAATTGATTTTTAAAAACATCTATTAGTTAGTTAAAATGGTAAGAATGAAATTATATGGTAAAACTTGTATTGGAAATGTAAAATGATACTTTTTTTGAAATAAGAAAAAAATGGTAGAATGACACTTATTTAGAAACAGAAGGAGTATATTCTAACCTCAAACATTGATTACACACACGTATTACATGAGATATACATGGTTCACATCCTAAGGAATTGCCACGTGGTTGAATAGAGAAAATGCACGTGATTAAAGTAGTGAACGTGATTAAAGGTGCTGGCGGCTGAGAGAACGAAATTTCATAGGCGGTGTGGTATGGTCAGCAAGCAAGCCAACGCCTAAAAGCCCACCTAAGACCAAGAGTGGTCCCAAAATGTGAAGATCTCTGTTCACCAGCAAAATCTTTATCAAACCTTATCCAAAATGGCTCCTATATTTAAATTTTGATGCTACCAATTAAGTCTTGATTCTAGTCATCATATTCTTATCTAAAAGCAAGTATTTTAACGGATAATGGTTTCATTATGAGATAAATGGACGAATAGATTCATATTCGGTTCAAGAGCATGTTAATCAATTTCCATTAAATGTGAGAAAAAGTTATACTTAGGCTGCAACTGGATTGTTGATTTTTGGAATGAAATGATGTAGAATGAATTATTCTATTAATTTCATATTTGTTTTTACTATTTGACATGAATAGAATGAAATACCCATTTCATCAATTCCACAAACATTCCAAAAAATTACAAAGAAAAACATTCTTAAACATTTCTCTATAATTTTTTTCATTTGGAATGAAATCTATCCAATTTTTTGATGTATTCCATTCATATTATTCCATTTATTTGTTTCTATCAATTTATTATTAGTGTATTAGTTATAGCTCCACCGTCCCAAGATATTGTAAACTATGTTCTTAGGTTGTAACTGGTATAAAATAAAGGATTTGATGGAATACAAATAAATGAAATAATATAAATGAAATATAACAAAAAATGAAATATATTTTATTCCAATTATTCATAAACAAATTGTTGAAGAATGTTTAGAAATGTTTTTCTTTGTATTTTTTTTTGGAATATTTGTGGAATTGATGGATTGAGTATCCAAATGGTAATTTTTTTTGGAAATTAGTGGAATAAATCATTTTATACCATTTCATTTCGAAAATTAATAATCCAGTTGCAGCTGGTGGCTTAAGATGAATTCATGCACAAACGTGCTTGGCTTTTCATAGCAGACGATTTTGGAATTCAAAGTTCTCCATTCATCTGTGTGGAGCATTAAACATAAGTGGTTTCAGGCTAAAAAAGAAAGAAATTATTATTAACTTTTCACAAGGCAAAACTTTTTCAACTTTCTATGTGGCTACGTACGTATTCTTTATTTTTTTGAAAATTATTAACATAAAACGTTTTGGTGCCAAAATCAATTATCTCATTGTAGATCGTGTAATCAAGTCGAGAATTGGAAGTCACAGATTGTTATTCGTTTTGATGAAGTAGAATCACTTGCAAAATCAGTCAAAAGTTGCGATATGGATGATATTGAGTCGCTGGAAAACTATTGAATTTTTTATAGATGGACCGTCGATCAATATCATCCGAATCATATGGCTGTATATATATATTGTCCCACACATTGGCTACATTTTTTATCACTCACCCAGCTAATATATTATCCAAACGTCTGCTAAAACTTATAGATGTTTGGTTGATAACTATAAACTCATGTGGGATTGAAGATAAGACCGTTCTAGCTATATATATTAACAAAACAAACTGATCCACGTTATATTATATTGAAATGTTCCTCTCATTCTAGGTTATTAAAAAATAAATGTTAATTAAACCTAAAAAATAGGAAATCTAATTTTACTAAAATCATGATTGGATAAAAAACAGTTTTTGAAAAAACCAAACAGTAGAATATGCAAAACAATCAAGCTTTAAGTTAATAAAAATAGTTTTTTTCTTCTGATTTTGAAAATTTTACTTTTTGATTCTCTCTCTATACCAAGCATCACAAATAAGTCCAAAGAATTCATACAGTGTAGATTCCGAAATGAATTTTACGTACATAAACATCTGGAAGCAGCATGACAGTTTGGGCTTAATAATTGCGTTATGGGCTTCAACATTAGGGACCATTATGAAAAAGGGTTAATTTCATTAGTTTGGGGGTGATTTAAACCTAAAAAATAGATCATGCTCTAAAACTCGAATTCATTAAAACTTAGGGGGTTCTCTACCAACAAATTTATAAACAAATTTAACAAACTCGAATAAGAACAGTTAAACCCTAAACCCAGCCGCGCTCTTCTTCTTCTTCTTCTTCTTATTCTTATTCAACTTTCCCTCTGAAAAACACAGTCTTCCCTCTAATAGCGACCATGAGCTCCTCGTTAGCTTCACAGTTACAAGCCATCAAGGCAGTTGTACAAGCTGATACAGAGCCATCGAAGAGACCATACACACGTCCTTCGATTCTCTTCAGTCCAAAAGAAGCAGCAGATCTAGATATCGAATCAATCTACGAACTCGGACTCAAAGGTCTGCTCCACTTTTTGATTTTATCGCTTATTTGATGATTAGATTGTCATCCTTTATGTTGCTATCTTTGTTAATTCAGGTCTCGAAGTGCTTGGAAACAAAGATGAGAGGTTTAAGAACTTCACGAACGATTTGTTTAGTCATAAGAGTAGAGAAACCGATAGAGAGTTGCTTGGAAAAGAAGAGAATGCTAAGATTGATGCATCAATCAGCTCGTATCTACGGTTACTCTCTGGCTATCTTCAGTTTCGTGCTTCCTTGGAGACTCTTGAGTATCTTATAAGAAGATACAAGTATGTGTTTCCTTGTTACTATACATACCTCTCTTGACTTGGCTATGCATGTTTTGTCTAACTAAGGTATTCTATAGGGTTCATATATACAATGTTGAAGATGTGGTGTTATGTGCTTTGCCGTATCACGATACGCATGCGTTTGTCCGTATTGTTCAGCTGATTACCACTGGGTGAGCATTGGTTCTTTCGTTCATTCGTTTTTGAAGTGTATAGCTTCTTGATTTGTAAATAAAGTGTAAACTTTGCTCTCATTTGTGTTACAGCAACACCAAGTGGAAGTTTCTGGATGGTGTGAAGAATTCAGGTGCTCCACCTCCTAGATCTGTTATCGTTCAGCAGTGTATACGTGATATGAATGTCTTGGAGGCTTTGTGTGACTATGTAAGTAGCTGGTTTTTGTTTCTATAAAAGTGTTTGTGTGAGTCGCATATATTATGATGAACATGTCATTTTGTTGGTTGTTGTAGGGATCTCGGACGAAGAAGTATCAGCCTTCAAAACCCGTGGTCAGCTTCTCCACAGCTGTTGTCGTCGAGGTTTTAGGTTCTCTTGCAAAGGTTGATGGAGATATTGTAAAGCAGATTTTACCATTTGTGGACTCTGGTCTTCAATCCGCTGTGAAAGGATGTTTAGATCAGCAGGTTTGTAAAGCGGAATAATCTACTAATAGTGATAATTTAATTTGATTTGTTTCAGTCTGTGTGATTATTGTGAAAATTTTACCTTTTTTCTAGGCTGGTACGTTAATGGTTGTTGGCATGTTGGCTACCAGAGCCACGCTAAATGATAATCTTATCAAACGCTTTATGAGGTCAATCATCGACATTGCTCGTGAACATGCCAAAGAATCCTCTGATCCTCATTGGCTTCGATTGTCATTTATGGCGTTGATTAATTTGGTTCAGGTGCATGAACGTTCTCCTAATTCTCATGAACCTCTTAATTTCTATTTCACCAATCCTGCTCACAACTGGTCCGTGTTTATCAACTAATTGATTATACTTGAACAACTACAGTTGCAGTCTGTTGACTTGATCCCAAAGAAAGCTTTGGACCTTTTAAAGGAAATAAGGTAGTCACATATAGACATTGTTTCTTGGCTATTTTAATTGTTACTACTCGTATTTATTATTTTTCCAACGAGGGTTTCAATTTTGTGTAGGGATATAACTGGTGTTCTTCTAGGCTTGTCCAAAGAGTTCAACATCAAGAGGTTCCTTGCAGTGTTGATAGATTCTCTTCTTATTTACAGGTGCGTATTTGACACTGTTTTGCAATTTTCTGGTGTCTATATTGTCAGTATTCAGGTTTTGACTTACTGTCTTCTGTTTGCAGTTCGTCTGATGATCAATGTCTGCAAACTCTAGTTTCGATAATTGATAGTGTTCCAGTAGACAACTTGGTTGATCATATGATCTCCAAGGTTTTCTCTACTTGTATGACACAATACCAGAAGAACAAAAGTGATCTTACATCTTCTACATCTGGTTAGTGAGATGTCAACTACCATGTCTTCAAGTCTACTCTCGTTCACAGCCCTCTTTTTATAACAGCTTGTTTGCAACGTGCAATTTAATTGTAGGGAGCTGGGCCAAGAAACTTCTGGCTGTTGTTAGCAATAAGTATTCTGTTCAATTACGTGCAGCAGTACAGAAATTTATGGAGGTCTGTTATCCAACTCTCATCCAACTCTCAGTGACTTATTTTCTGCCTTTGTTAGTTATGTCATTATGAATCATTAAATTTGCTTCAGGATACTAAAGGTCAGTCGAAGAAAGAAGATTTGAAGGTGGAGATCTTGTCTAGTATGATGGATGGGAAGTCAGACATGTCCCTGCCGTTCGTGGATTCAAAATTATGGTTCCGGCTCCACCATCCCAAGGTATTATAAACACTGTTCTTAGTTTTTTTGTGAATTTCTTGTCTATTTCCCTTTTGTCATGACTGATCGCTTGGTATGATACATAGGCTGCTGTACGTTGTGCTGCGCTTGCGAGTCTAAACGGTGATCTCAAGAGTGATAAATCTAAAGCAGAGGTATGTGTGTGAGGCTACTCATCCAAATGTTACTGATTACACACTTCTTGGCATCTGACTAATCCTAGAATTCTTTGCCACTCTCCATCCAGAACCTCATCACAATTCAGGATGCTATAGTGCGCCAGCTTTGGGATGATGATCTGGCTGTTGTTCAGGCCGCCCTGTCTCTTGATCAGTTGCCGAATATTGTAACCTCTTCTGGTCTTCTGGATGCTTTGCTTCATGTGGTGAAACGGTGCGATGGGATTCTCCTGTCAGGTGATTGAAGATGCTCTCTTCTTTTCTTAACTTGGCTCAGTGTTGTCATCTAGAGCTTTATTAGCATATCTGTAAAGAGTGTTGATCTTCACTCTGTTATCTGATAAATCATTTTCGGTAAAAGTAATACGTTGATTGAATTCTAGTGTGCTAACATCAGTCAGACATATTTCTAGGCTGCACTGTTTTTCTGATAACCTGCTTTTTTTGTCCCCTGTTAGTCAACCATTTCATTTATAAGACCATGTTCTTATTAGAGACTTATTTTTTGTGTTGTGCTTATATTTTAACTTCTGAATGGTTTATGTGAATCTGTGAAAGAAATCTGTGGTGCTCTTACCCAGTTTCTTTTGATTTATTGTGTAGTGAAATATATATACCTGCTTCAAGAGTGCATATTTCTGCGTGTGCAATATATTTATTTGGAATCAACCTTTTTTGTTGTAGGGGTATCACAAAATGTTCAACTCGCTGCAGATGTTGTTGCTTTGTCTCTTAAAATTGCTGTCTCAAGTTTCTGTAATCAAACAGACTCTACCGAGAAAGTCGCCTCTGCAATGTTCCCATTTCTCTTAATTCAACCGAAGGTCTTTTCTCGTTCTCTTTACTTAATACAGTTACAAAAACTATTTTAATTTTTTTTTTTTAATCATGTCTGTATATAGACTTGGAATTTAAACCTACATGTGCTGACATTGGGGAAAGATGTTAACTGGCCACTTTTCAAGAATCTTGTTGCTGATGATGGAATGGTAAATATGAGTATACAATTTGCATATTCTTCATACACTAAAATCACAAATCCTTATCTGGTTGTTGAATATTATTTTATCATACCATCTAAGACCTTTTTTTTTTGACAGAAAAAGCTCCCAAATATCATGTCTGGAAACATATCCTCGATAAGCATGGATATCATCAATAGTTTGGGGGAGGCACTTTCCTCGGACCCTGATGGGCGTAGGATTGAGCTAATTGAGAGTGCTTGCAACTTTAAGCTTTCTGAAGTTTTGACATCAAGCAGCAATATCGAATTGACAGAACAGGAACGCAACAAGTTGCAGGTCCGTTATTACTTTACTGGTTTTCATGAAAAGGAACTCCTGGTCTCCTTGGTATTTTAACTATTTATCTTGTCTATCGTTTGCGTTTGTGAGGGAAATAATATTTGAGATTCTACTGTTCTTTGTTTCTAAGATTTTATTGATGCTCTTAATAATTTGTGAAATTCTTATCTCATTTCAGAAAGGACTGTTGATCCGTGAAAGTGTGTCCGCATTGAACATGAAAATCGTTGACCAGCTGACGGAAGCATTTATGATGCACCCTGGTGACGTTATTCAGTGGTTTACTGCCAGTTGCCAAGATGCACCGTTGTCAAAGACCCTGTTTTTTGTTTTGTTGATGCAGTCATTGCACAAGATGAATTCTTCATCTGGTAAGGCTCTATCCATGGTTTATGCGTTAGTTATATATGCTGATGATAACAGATTTTCTATTTGTATGGACCGTAAAAGTTTGTTTTCCTTTGATTTAGAGCCAAGTCAATTCTTGGATATTTTCGAGCTTTGCTTTCCTGTTTTGAAGACCGAATGGGAAGAATTTGGGGGTTCAGTTGATCTTTCTCTGAAAGAGGTATAGTATTGTACTGGCTAATTTAGATTGATTTTTCGTAGTTTAATAATGTTGCGTATTTCACTTTGTTAGTTTTTGATGTATGTGTATTACTTGCAGCTGTCAAAAAGCAACTGCCAAGAACTCTTATATCAACTTTTTGACACCTCTGATTTTACTGCATTAAATTCCAAGATTTTGGTATGCTTGTTTTGGAAAGTGGTTGTTTTGTTCATTAAACTTGAACCGGCGCATCTCTCATCGGTGCGTGATTTTCAACCAGATCTGTTTATTATTTCGCTAATATGAATATTCTGCTTCCCAACCAATGTCAATTCTCATAACTACATGTGTGCGACTTCTCATTTGGTTCAGGTTTCTGGCAAACGGTTGTCTATCGGACTTGAACACTTGTTTTTCTTTTTTGCAACTACCCATTCACAACATGTTTTCAAGGAACACCTTCACTACCGTGTGAGAGAAGCCAAAGTCTGTCCTGTTTTGTTTCTCACTCAAATTCTGTCACGAGAAGGTTTGTATGGATTGAAAGTCTCAAATGTTTTTTTTCAGTTATAAACTACTCGAGCATCTTTTTTTCCAGATGAAATCGTTTTGAACTCTTTTCTAGCATTCTCAGGGTTTTTACTTTTGATATATCTCCTGTTTTCTTAGCTGTTATCTTCTTCTTGCAGATGTTCCTCCTATGGTCCAAATTGAAAGTCTCAAATGTTTTTTGTATCTTTGCTCCAATGGAAATAATGAATGGTCAGTTCAGATATTCTCTAGTTTTCCAGTAATTTTGGTTGCCATGTCGAGTGATAGTCAGGTAACCTGAAGTTCTGTAACTTTTTGTTCATTGAATCACTCTTTTCATTATCATCCTTTTCTTAACCCGTTTTGGTGCTTTAACTCTGTAGGACGTTAAAGTAGCTGGCATGAATTGCTTTGAGGCGCTCTTCAACTTACGATGTCGTGTCGACTCTAGCAAGAAAAATGGTTAACTTTAGTTTACATCCGGTGTTTATGTTTTATCCTAACATTTGTTTTAATCTTTCTTCTATAATTTGAAACCAGGAAGTGCTGCAATTTATAGTAGTTCTTTTGATGAACTGTTGGGAATGATGGTCCAACAAAGGAGGCTGATATTGTCGGACAAGAAGTTTCTTCCATCCTACTTGACATCGTTGCTCAGTTCAACCCCTAATGACTTACTAGTGCCAGTTGACCTGCAAAAAAGGTACGTAGATGACTCATGTGTATATCAATTCGTTTACTCCAGTCGCAAACTCCCCTAATGCCGTCTTTTCTTGATTTTCAACTTCAGGTTTGATCAATCCACAAAAGAAAGCATTCTTTCGTTCATCTTATTGTGTGCGCAAGAACTTCCTGCGTATGGGAAGGTGTGTTTCATCTATCTATTTCACTTCCTTCTGAAGTTCAAGTATGTGACAATAGTTTTGACAAGTATTACCTTTTCCCTCTTACAGCTGAGAGTTCTATCACTACTAAAAGGTCTGGGCATCTTGCTTATGCATGATGAAAATGTTAAGTCATTGTCTCAACTTCTAGATAAACGGAGTCAATACTACGTTAAACTGGACAAAACTTCCCCACCAATATCAGACACTGAGGTCGACTTATTGTGCCTTCTACTGGAGGTATTTCACTTTATCTTCACTCTCATCCTAAGAGAACTTTCCTGTTGCCAAGCACCACAGCTTAATATTAAATTTGCTTTTGCTTTTCTCTCCCTCTGTCAGTGCTCCATGATGCGTTCATCGTCGTTTAGAGGGCAGTCACTTGATGATCATATACTGAACGCTTTGAAAGTAAGAATAGTTCATTGTTCCATATTTTCCTTGCTTCGCTGGACACTTTTTTTTGTTCCAGTCACTGATGTTTGCTTTTGCAGATGGATTGTGGGGATTCAGAACATCCTGCTGTCATCTCTCCATGTCTTACTATTTTGGATAAGTTAAGCAATCAATATTATACTGAACTGAAGACCGAGGTCCAGGTCAGTCTTAATGACGTAGTGGAATTACTCTTCGTATATATATATGTACTTAAACTCTTTTGATTGTTTTTTCTGGATCAGATTCGTTTCTTCCACAAGTTAGTGTCTATGTTTCGAAGTACAAATGGCAGAATACAAAATGCTGCTAAAGAAGCTGTCTTACGCCTGAAGGTATGTTCACTTCCAATTTATTTCTCGTATTCTTCATTTGTCCTTTTTTCACTGTCTTTCTTATACAGTATGTAAAGCTATCGTTTTCCAGTTATACAAACTTTGATGGAAGTTTCTAATGGTTGTATTTGCTTTAGTTACGTGGTATCTTCAATGATATTGCAGATTTCATGTTCAACTGTGGTCCATACCCTCGATCATATCACTCAGCAGGATAATCTTGTTATTGATTCTTTGAGCAAGAAGAAGAAACAGAAGAAAAATTCAAACTCATGTCTAGAAGAAAATGGTGGTGAACTTCTAAGAGGAGAAAAGGCTCTCTCTTTCATTGCCTCGTTACTTGACATGCTGCTCCTAAAGAAAGATCTAGTTCACAGGTCTCTTGAATTTATATATGCTTATATTTGCATTTCCATTGTAAATTTTGGCAATTGGAGACAATTCTGTTGCCGAACTAATTTTTTTATATCTTATTCTTGCTTAGGGAGTCCCTTGTAGGGTCTTTGTTTAAGCTCCTAGGACGTTCTATGTCTAATGAATGGGTGAATATTGGTTCGTCGGCAGAAGAAACCTCAGTCCAACCTCTTCAGGATGTCCGTGAAATAACTCATGCATCTATTTCGTCCATCCAACAGACAGTGCTCTTACTCCTGAAGGATATTTTTGATTCTCCGAATGTGAATCCTTTGAAGGTATGCTTTAGTTTTTTATGGGGTTGATTATTGATAATTTTTTTCTTGTTTCTTCTCTTAATTTACTTCTGATAACAGGCTGACATAACAAGTGAAATCAATGTCAAAATGCTGGTTGAGTTTGCTCATTCCTCAAACGATGGAGTCATACGAAACTATATCTTCTCCCTCTTCACTTCAATAGTTAAAATTGTTCCAGATAGAGTTTTGGATCAAATAATCAGCATACTTACACTTGTTGGTGAATCAACGGTGACACAGGTTTGTTAGTCCATAACCTTCTTAGTCTTGTATTAATTACATATTCCAACATCACTTGATTTATCTTGGTAGTCGCTGATTTTTCTGGTGCTGAATAAAATCTTCCCTAAACACTGATTATTAACTTTTTATTTGTAGATTGATAGCCACTCAAAATCGATCTTTGAGGAGTTTATATCATCGGTTATTCCATTTTGGCTGTCTAAGGCTAAGAGTGAGGAGCAACTTCTGGAGGTAATCTTTTCGTGATGTTTCTTTGTTTCCTCAATAAAGTACATATTTAAGCCACTTGTGGATTAAGATACCTTCAACAATTTGATTTTTTCAGATCTTTGTTAAAGTGTTGCCTGATATTGTTGAGCATAGAAGGCGTTCCATTGTAGCCTACCTGCTGAGGTAATGTGTAGATGATAAATAAAATTGATTGAGGCTTTTGTGTATATTCTCTGAAAATACTGAATGACGATCTTTATTTTCTGCAGAGTTATTGGTGAACAAAATGGCTTGCCTTCTTTACTTGTCCTCTTGTTCCAGTCCTTGATTTCAAGGAAAGACTCAGTTTGGCTTGGTAATGTCCAGAGTTCGGAAAGTTTCTTATCCGTTATTAAGAGGGAGTGGGAGTATGCTTTTGCCGTGGAAATATGCGAACAATATACTTCTTCAACATGGCTCTCATCCCTGGTCATGCTTCTTAAGACTATCAGCAAAGACAGTTCTAGTAAAGGATGTTTCTTTCAGATGCGGCTTGTTTTAGAATTTATATTCCAGAAATTGCAAGACCCTGAATTTGCATTTGCAGTGTCTCTCGAACCAAGAAATAACGTTTCAGTTGGCATTCAGGTAAACCCACTTCCTTTTTTTTTTGTCGTTCAAATTGTTGTTAATAAACGTCTGTTTATTCCTATGCATGTTATTTCCTGGAATCTGGCTTATTCTATATAAAATAGAGATTTTTTTCACCTTATTGCTTTGTTTGTGTGCTTTCTTAAATGTCCATTTTTAGTAATAGGCTTTGTTAAATTTTCAGCAAGAACTACAGGAGCTTATGAAGGGTTGTATGCTTCTCCTGCAAGCTGTTGATTCCACAAAGGAGAAAGATGTGACTTCTCTGGTTAGAAAGGAAATCAGAATGCGTGTACATGATATCTTGATGACTGTTACGGGAGTTATGGACCTGTCTATATATTTCAGAGTTGTTACTAGCTTGCTTCAGCAGCAGTCAGATAGCAATGGAACTAGAAAGGTATTCGTTATAACCGAATAATTTTTTTATTTTTCGTACTAGGGCAGTAACATAGAAGTTCTTTTGTTTGCCTGGTAGTAGCATTACCATGCGGATTCCTTTGAGGCGTGATTACCTTAGTTTTGATCAGAGTTTTGGAGGCCTTGGCTTAATGGCGTCCTTTGATATGCTATTTTTTTTTGTGAATGCAGGTACTTGGGCTTATAAGTGCGAGAGCTAAGGACTCCTCTACTTCTAAATCGAAACACAAGAGGAGGCTCCCCAATCAGAAAAGAGGAAATCCTTGGTTGAACCTGGATGAGGCTGCTGTTGAAGCTTTCGGGAAGATGTGCGAGGAAATTATTAATGTAATTGTTGAGACAGAGGATGAGTCAGGTGTTCCAGCTAAACGAGCTGCCATTTCTACACTGGAAGTTTTGGCTAGCAAGCTTCCCTCTGGTCATCCTATCTTCAGCAAGTGTCTTGCATCTGTTGCAGAAGGCATCAGCTCAAAGAATCTGGGAGTTTCTTCAAGCTGTCTTCGTACAACTGGTGCATTGATCAATGTTCTTGGACCAAAGGCGCTCATTGAACTTCCACGCATAATGAAAAATTTGGTACAACAATCTCGCGAAATGTCATCTGCCTCAACTGGAAACGCAACAGCCGAGGAACAGTTGGTGATGCTGTCCGTTCTAGTCACTTTGGAAGCTGTTATTGATAAACTTGGTGGTTTCCTCAATCCTCATCTTGGGGATATCATTAGACTCATGGTGCTGCATCCTGAATATGTTTCTGACTCTGACAAGAGCCTTAAGTCCAAAGCCAATGCCATTAGGAGACTCCTTACTGAAAAAATACCAGTGAGTTCTTCACATGGTTATATGAATCTTTTTTTTTTGGCTTGTAGTAGTGATCTTAATACTAATCACCCTTTTTCCAGGTTCGCCTCACTCTGCAACCTCTTCTACGAATATACGATGAGGCTGTTACTTGTGGCAATGCAAGTGTTGTGATTGCTTTTGACATGCTAGAAAATCTGGTCGCAAAAATGGATAGAGCGTCTATTGTTTGCAACCATGCAAAGATTTTCGACCAATGCTTAGTTGCTCTAGATATCCGACGCCAAAATCCAGCAACAATTCAGAACGTTGATGATGCGGAGAGAAGTGTAATCAATGCGACAATTACACTCACAAAGAAGCTAACTGAGTCTGAGTTCAAGCCCCTCTTTATCAGAAGTATTGATTGGGCAGAGTCAGATGTTGAAGATGGATCTGGGAATGAGATCAAGAGTGTCGACAGATCTATCTCTTTCTATGGTCTGGTGAATAGACTCTGTGAGAGTCACATGTGAGTGAACAAGAAGCTGTGATCCCATTTACAGAAAAAGCTTCTTGAATATTAGAAAACTAACTTTGTTGTGGAATGCAGGTCGATCTTTGTACCATACTTCAAGTTCATGCTTGATAGTATAGTATCGCATCTCACCAGTGCCGGAGCATCAGTTTCAACAAGGAAGAAGAAGAAAGCCAAAATTCAGGAAACGGATGACTCTATACCACCAAAAAGTTGGCATCTTAGGGCGTTGGTGCTTTCTTCTTTGAAGAACTGCTTTTTGCATGATACTGGAAGCTTGAAGTTCCTCGACACAAATAACTTCCAGGTCACTTATCTTATGACCTTTCATGTCTTCTTGGATCTAACGTGTAATCCCTTTTTCTGATACAAACTGTATTCTTCTCCACAGGTGCTACTGAAGCCAATAGTATCACAGCTTGTTGTTGAACCGCCATCTGATTTAAAGGAGCATCCACATGTACCATCTCTAGAAGAGGTTGATGACTTGTTGGTTACGTGCATTGGTCAGATGGCAGTAGCCTCTGGCTCTGATCTCCTCTGGAAACCACTGAACCACGAGGTAAACCAACATAATCTTGTCTCAGTTTACTTCATAATAGTTCACAACAGCGATATTTTGGTTTAATCGTCTTAAAAATCAATTTTTTTTTTGGTTCAGGTGCTAATGCAAACAAGGAGTGAGAAGTTGCGTGCGAGGATGTTGAGTTTGAGGAGCGTGAAACAGATGATGGATAATCTGAAAGAAGAGTATCTTGTGTTGCTAGCTGAGACCATTCCATTCTTGGGTGAACTACTAGAAGACGTTGATCTGTCTGTCAAGTCTTTGTCTCAAGATATCATCACACAGTTGGAAGTGATGAGCGGTGAAGATCTGGCACAACACCTCTGAGACAACTCTGTTTGGTACAATACAAAACTTTACTTTCCCAATTTTGAAAATTTTCTGTTTGGTACAAAACTTTAGATTCTCAATTTTGGTGTCTCTCTTTGTGTTGGTTGTTACCTCACTGAATATGAAATATTGTTCGACTATGTCAAATGGTTTTGAGTTCCTTTTGTCAAAAGACAACGTTAAAAATTGCTTCAGTGAACAGAGTTTAATATTATATGATATTCTTTACATAGTGGCATAGTAAATGGGTAACTGACTTGGAGGCAGGTCGCTCATGGTGGCTTAACCAATGTGTATCAAACTCAGACCACAGCTAATTTTAGTTTTTTTTTCTCTGTTATGAATTCAGTTAGTTCTCTTAGGGAGGACGGTAAAAATTAAAATTAAAATGATCCTAATCCTTTTTGTATATGAGCGTACTATATTGCATTAATAAGATAGACATAGTGTATTTGTGTGATAACTAAAAAAGAAAGTTTCATTTTCAAATATTTTTTGGATAATTGGGAATTGAGATTAGTAAATTGTCTTATTCTCCTTTGTGAAATTATAGGATATGTGAATCCATAGACTTTTGGTTTTGATTTTTGAATTTGACAACTGCCTCCTAAAAAAAATTGATTTATTTAAAAAGGGTTCTTCTAAGACATTTAAATAAAGGATAAATGTACAACAAAAGAGAGAGGAGAATATAGGGTCGGGTTGTTAATTTATTAAGATGTGTCAAAGATTGCTGTAATTAGTTGAGATTATCCGAAGTCTTGTACATGAATCAGTATATATATAATCTAACTCCCTGATATTTTATCGAAAACCCTACTTCTTCATCCCTATCTAAGTCTCAAAAACTAATAAAGCTGAGAAAAGAGAATGGTGAAGATTATGAGTAGAAGAGAAGTGACTGTAAGCAGAGGAATATGGTACGTGATTACTCTGTGTCGCTCTTGTCCCTAGCCATATCAATCAATCTTCTCTGGCCACATGGACACAGTTTTGAATCATCAAAGTCTCGGTTCTTTAGAGACTGTGCAGTGAGTGCCACAACATTTTATGCAGTGATGCTACTAAGGTATATCTTCTTCCCAGATCCTCTATCTCATCCCTACAAGGAGTTCACTACACCTATGGAGAAGATTCCTCAGTGTTTGATCTCGGGGTTGGCCTTTGTTGTAGCCATCCATTCGCCTTTCATGTACAAATCATACATGCAAGAGTATGTCGTGTCTGTGTCGTTATTCACCATCTCGTTGGTCACGGGAGGGATATGACTCATACAATTATCCGATAGTTTTAGGTTGGAGACTAGACACTTTCGTCATACTCTTCCTCGTATGGTTGCTTTGTCTTTCTGGCATTTATATGTGTTATTCATACGACCCACCAGAATTGGGAATTGGTATAATTTGTGAGTGGATCCCTACTTTCATCTTTTTATTTTAGGATGACTACTTCAGGGCCTTTTGATGTTTACTTTATTTATTTGATATTGGTGTTTGTTTTTAAGCTACAATAAAATTACTTTTTATGGATTTCTTAATCACAAAGCTTGATGATGACTATTTACTATTACCAACTGCTTTTGGAAAACTGGACAGATTAATAAAACTAATCATAAACCGATTCCTTTAACCTTCATGTAAGTCACCTGCAGATATTTCAAATAAGCATCTCTGAGTATCTGATAAGTGTGTGTGTGTGTGTATCTCTTCATGGAGACACTTTCTTTTCGTCATTGTATCTAAAGAAACAATGCATGCATAAAGCTGAGAGTTTCCCATGGGATCTTTTCAGTAACAAGCTACTAAAAAGCTGTAAATATCAAGACCTGTATCAAGGAATACAAAGAGCTAGTTAGCATTATTAAAGGCTAGAAGAACAATTAAACAAAGGGAACTTGGACCAAACAGAACACGAGAATATACTTCTCATCAGCATACTCATTTCGAAACAACTTCCCGTGCCATCCATTGAGGCTGCAGCACATGTATCAAAGATCATTGTGAGATGTTGACTATAAATCAGGATTCAAATAGAAATGAGCATAGGTTTAGATACCGTTCCCTTCATAGAAAACGGCAAGTAGTTGGGCATCCGACCTGTGAACTGACGTGACTCCTTGTCCGTCGTAGTAAAACGTCAGCTCTTGTGGATGCAAGTGGTTCACGTCAGTCACCTTTCCAAGCCTTTGAGCTATCTCCACTCGTCATAAATTGCATTTTACACTTTTACTATATCCGACAGAGACGATTACCGTGGATCAAACATATTGTCTGATTTTTGTTTATATACTTTTAATTAACTGGTTTTCAAATAAAATGATAAGTAGTATTGATCTAAACGTTCTTAAAATCAAAATGAATATAGTTGATTACCTCTCCACGCTGCTTATGTGTTCTAGGCAATGATCATGTCCGTTTACGTATAGAGATCCACTTCATTCGCCTAATAAATCAAGAAGAAAAAAAAGAGGAAAACTAGTTAGGTCTTTCTCCTCCTCATTTGTACAAGATTATAAAAGCTCAGTTCATGAGTTCACCAAAACATGTGCCGTCTGGTCCTAGACAAATCCTAGTGAAACATTCGCTTCGGTCTTCAAATTTTAATCAGCTGATATACATTTGGTCGTATGGCCTCCAAAACTTTGAAAGAAAAACTTTATTGAAATTTCCCCTTTATAATATTTACTAGATTTTGACCCGGGTATATTTTAAGTTTTATTTGTTTTCGAAAAATGTGATATTTATATTTGTATTTTTTTGTTAACAATAATCCTGCAAAAAAAAAAAAATTTATGCATAATTTTTTATATATGTTTTTCTGAATATAGACATATACTATATGTGGTAAATAAGGTGTGGGTCCCACATGAATGTGTTTCACAACCAATTTCAGGCGATCCATTTCGTAATGATAAATGGAACTCTAGAAGACAAAGAAGAATATGTTAACTGTGTTGTAAACAGTATAATATTATATTTGTTCAAAAAAATACGTTGAATGAAAACTGTTAAAATAATTTATGCTTTCTAAAATTCATTTATGCAATTATAATAGAAGCTATACATTATAGATATTATATAGATTGTTCGTATGCAATTAAATTATATAGAGAGAATATTGATATAATTATAATAGTAAGTATTTATTTGATATAAAAAAACTGTAAAAATATAACTGAACTAGTTGGGTTGTCTGCACATGCTGGCAAAAACATTTTATAAAATTACTTATTAATAATTTTATAAATTACTTATTAATATGTACATTACTAATTTTAAAACTATGAAGATAAATTATTATTTATATTTTCATTTGAATTTTTATATGAAAATTCTTATATATAAACTATATTAAATATTGATAAATCAATCTTAAAATTCACTCAATTATAGAAAATTAATAATTTTACTTGACTAATATTTAGTTATGTGTTTTCTGTTTTTTTTTAATTTTAATTTTTTTATTAAAAGATTTTTTTGATAACCACACAATATATATATATATATATATATATATATATATATATATCAGAATTATCTTTTTATTTTAAATAATTTTTAGATTTTGGACAATTCTTATTATTATTAATTTTAATCATTTATCTAATAAAAATCATTTAAATTCGTTTTTATTTTTGAATAATTTATATATTTAATTTATTAAGGGCATAAACGATATTAACTGCTCTAACTCTTAACGTGAGAGCTCCGTTGCGAAAAATCAATTCGCAAATAATAGTATAGATGTGATAAATCATGCGAGATCCACCTTGTGGAGAGAAGCTAATATTTCAGTGGGTTTTTGAATTAAAAAAACGCTTAATATTTGATATAGTTGTACCAAAAACTATTTGACCATTATACCCTTAATGAAGAGTAAAATTTTGTTTGAAAAAGCAGTGGCAAAATAAGTAATATTCGAGGGTAATAGATAAGAATGATTATGTTTTTAATAAAATAGATTTTTTTCCATAATATTTTAGAACCAGTGAATAACATGAGCCCCATAATCTGGTTTAAAACAGACAAAATGTAGTACTGAAGCTAGGCCTATTTGCAGAATGTAAAAGCCCAATAATGTGGAAGACAAAAAGGCGTTATGGGACCCGTTGTTTTGGACGGTATTTAATAATGTCGTTGGCTTTTGAAGAGGTTCGAATCGATAGATGTTATGTGCTTCTCCAACGCTAAAGGCTAAACCAATGCCAAAACTGAACCGAAAACTAACTCCACTACTTGACCATCTTTATAGTTTGCCTCCACTTCAATTCGGCTTATTCATAAATCACTCCGAAAGTTGGCTGGTTTATTTGTTTGGAATCTGTTGGGCCACAATAATTGATGTATGGGCCAGTTAATTAGTAGTGGTCTAAGCTGTGAACTTGAAACGATTAGGATTAAGTCGCCTTGTGATTAGCCACTAATTGGTTTTATGTTCAAGGTGAAACAGCTCTAAGCAACAAGAAACATATCAAGTTAATACAAGCCACAATTACTTTAACAAAATACTCAAGAAAATAAAGCTAATGCAAACCACGTACATTATTTTAAACAAAATACTCAACAAAATAAAACTAAGGCAAACCACATTATTTTCAACATAATACTCATAAAGCTAAATACAAACCACATTACTCTAAATGAAACAAACTAACTCAATAATGAATGGTTTAACAAAGACCTATAAGTCTTGTTTTTGTTAATCACGATCAAGAGTTAGCTTGTTTTACTCTTGTTTTTTCCATGTTCGCTTGCTTGTTTGTTGACTTCATTTGTGTAATCTTCTTTCAGGAACTTTAGCATATGTATATGCCTTGAACAGGCAGGCACACCTCTTGATGCTCTGAAACATTGTGAAAGGGGTGTTGCTATGTGCAGAGAGCTGATGAAGATGAATATTGTTGATGAGTGCATGGTTATAACCAAGGACAAGCCCAAATGTAGAGGTAACAAGTGGTAGACGTTTAGATTGTGCAGCTGTCATCCATTTCACAACGGGACTTTTGCGTTTCTAAACAACACCAGAGTGAACAAAGAGAAGTAGGTGA
>CAJHQP010002089.1:0-94177 GCA_905132765.1 Moricandia arvensis
GCTGACTTATGATTTTTTTTCTTTCTTTTGTTGCTCCTACAAGCGTGAAGGCTCCACATAATTAGTAAACCACCACTGTTATTGACTACGTTACGAACTGATCGTGGGTTTTGTGTAACATAATTAATGGTAGGGACCGCTGAGAGTGAAAGATAAGATGTTATTGACTTTTGGATCTAATTGAAGCTGTTAACAGCATGCTGGCTTATGATTTTTTTTGTTTGTGTCTTGTTTTGTTCTTAGTCTTGGCTCATTTGAATTTTTTTTTTTCAGGTGGCAGAGTTTCTACAATAATTTCTGGTTTGGTTCTTTTATGCTCTGGTTTGGTCTCTCTTTATAAGTGGTTTTGTTCTCTTGAAGCCTCTTGTGTCAAGATTGTCTGAGCTTCTTCGTGTTGAGGTTTGTGCTTTCATCTTCTTTTTAACTGCATAGAACTTAAGTTCCAGAGGCATCACACGGTTGATGTTATAATTATATATCAAACATAATTAATATGAGACTTTGTCTTAGAAAAGCTAATATGAGACTTGTAAAACCATTCACCAAATAGACTCGTCATTTTTTTAAGCTATTACTAATATTGTACTCATCTCTTCTGCTTTGCTTGTTTAAATTTTGTTTAAAGCTTTATACGTATAGCACCAAACCCTGATTTAAGTGGCTTCATAGCTTCTTAATGTTGTGTTTGTATTTCTGTTGAATTCAAAGCTAGTTTGAGACTTTTCTTATGCTTTCTCATTGGTAGCAAAGATAATAAATTTGAATATTTTGTAAACATGAGTATAAACGTGAGACAATGATCACTAAGTGGTTAATTTATTCTTCTTTTTTTCTTCTTATAATTACAGCATGGATCAGTTAATAGACATGAACGAAGAAGATGCTTTAGCTGGGATAAATTTGGAAGATACACAACAACAAGCACAATAAAGTGAAACTCAAACAGGGGAATCAACTCAAGCTCCACGCAAGAGACGTAAAACATCACCGGTTTGGGAAGATTTTGAGTCAGTGGGAGTAGAAAAAGATGGCAAAGAAAGGGCCAAGTGTTTGCATTGCGGTATGAAGTTAGTGACACGTAATGAAAAGAATCAAAGCTTTGGGACTCATCATCTTCAACACCAGTTGGAAACTTGTTCAAAGAAGCCTTCAAAGGAAGCTAGACCTGCATATGATCAAAAGAGAGATCGTGATCTGATTAGCGAGGTAATCATATATCATGATCTCCCATTTAGGTATGTAGAATATGAGAAGGTTCGAGAAAGAGACAAGTATTTGAATCCAGAGTTCCAGCCTATTTGTAGACAAACCGCTGCTGCTGATGTTTTTAAGAGGTATGAAATAGAAAAGGAAGAGCTGAAAAAGGTGTTTGCTAGACACACTGGTCGGGTTTGCTTCACTTCTGATCTTTGGACATCTCGGCCTCATAACTTGGGATATATTTTTCTTACTGCTCACTTCATTGATGATGGCTGGAATTTGCATAGCAAGATTCTTGCTTTTTGTGATTTTAAGCCGCCACACACAGGAGAAGAGATCGCTAATAAGATTTTTGAGTGTATGATAGAGTGGGGCTTGGAGAAGAAGGTATTCTCTATCACCTTGGATAATGCTACTAACAATGGTAGTATGCAGAGAAACCTTAAGGAAAAGCTTCAGATGATGAGTGGTTCTGGCTTGTTATGTGATGGCAAATTTTTGCATGTAAGATGCTGTGCCCACATTCTCAATTTGATAGTGAAATAAGGCTTAGAATTAGCAAAGGATCTTCTGCATGATATTAGGGAGAGTGTTAGATATGTGAAAGCATCTCAGACAAGAATTCAAGTATTTGCAGCATGTGTAGAGCGAGTGGGGACTAGAAGTGGAGCTGTCTTATCACTTGATGTTCCTACTAGATGGAACTCTACGTATGAAATGCTAGTTAGGGCATTGAGGTTCAGGGAAGCATTTATAAATTTGGAGGTTGTTGATAGAAATTACAAAACACTACCTTCTGAAGAGGAGTGGAACCATGGAGAAAAAATAAGTGAGTTGTTGAAACCTTTCAGTCTTATTACTACTCATTTTTCAGGATCTAAATACCCCACATCATATGTATACTTCACACAAGTTTGGAGGATTGAGCTACTGTTGAAAAAATTTGCGAGTTGTGATGAGTATGATCTGAGGGAAATGGCTAAAGATATGCAAGTTAAGTTTACTAAGTATTGGGAGGATTATAGCATCATTTTAGCTATGGGAGCAATCTTGGATCCACGAATGAAGTTGGACGTGCTTGAGAAAGCTTATGAGAGAGTGGATCCTTCTACTTCTAGCTTAAAAACTGAAGTACTTAGGAGTAACTTGACTGATCTTTATAAGGAATATCAGGATAGGAATAGGGGCAGTTCTTCAGGTGCTTCATCTGCACCAAATCCACAAGATCTAGTTATTGAATCTCCTCTTGAAGATGATTTAGACAGTGTAAGTTTTTAACATCTTCACTCATATTTTTCATTTATATGGTTGTCTTTAGTTGATTTCTTCTAACTTGCATTATAATATTAGGATCTCTTTGAACTGGAAAGAAGCCTTGGAAGTGATATGAGAAACACAAAAACACATTTAGATGTGTATTTGGATGAGATAAGACTAGATAGAAAGTCTTTTCATGATCTGGATGTTTTAGGCTATTGGAGAGAGAACCAACTTAGATTTGGTGATTTAGCTACTATGGCTCGTGATATACTTAGCATCCCAATCACTACAGTTGCATCAGAATCAGCTTTTAGCATTGGAGCTCGAGTATTGACTCCTTACAGAAACCGCTTACTTCCCAAGAATGTTCAAGCTTTGCTTTGTACTCGTAATTGGTTGCGAGGATTTGCAGATTATGAAGGTAAATTTCATATTTATTAAAACTATTGTATAATCATGTCTTTAGCCTTATTCACATAATGAATAGTAGGTACCATAGAAGATGTTGATGATATGTGCAAAGAAGATGATGCTAGGAAGAGTACAAGTGTTTCTGGAGTTGGAAGCTCAAGATCAGAAGGTTCAAGTGTACCACCATGAACCATGTTTTAGACTTTCATTTGTTATGTTTGGAAAACATAATTAGAACAAAATTTGTTGCTTTTGTTGTTATTGAACTTGTTTAACATTTAGAATTGAAGATTTTATTTTATTTTTATACTTATTTACAAATGATTTTTATTGATAACTTTTTTATAAAATTAAGTAGTGTTTATATTAAAATTACAGTTTATTTAAAATTTAAAATTTTATACCATAAAACGTTTTATAATAGAACTAAAACAAGAGATATAAAAAAAAGTTAAATGGGTTTAAATGGGTCTTAAAGGGTCAAGGTAAAATTTGTGGGTCTAAATGGGTAGCCCTAATAGACCTTAAACTAAATGGGTCTGAATGGGTTTGGGGTCTAAATGGGATGGGTTCTAAATGGGGTGGGTTTAAATGGGGTGGGTTATACCATTTTAACATCCCTAAGCCTGGTATAGAAAACTGAGTACAATTCTAAATGGGAAAGGGTTCAGGAAGTTTGAACTGGATCATACTCTCTTCACTCTGCTTACTCCATCAGGGATCATTGTGATATTGGTATATGTGGATGATTTGATCATCACAGGAAGTGATAAGGCTGGGATTAAAGATACTAAGGAGTTTCTCAAGTCAGTGTTTGATATCAAAGATTTGGGAGATATGAAGTATTTCTTGGGGATTGAGATATGCAGATCTAAGGAGGGTTTGTTTATGTCTCAAAGAAAGTACACGATGGATATGTTGAAGGAGACTGATGTGCTTGGAGGAAAGATATCCAAGACACCTCTTGAAGAGGGGTATAAGGTTTTACTTGAGGGGGAGATTGAAGAGAAACAGTTGTTTGAGGATGCTAAGCTATACAGGAAGATGGTTGGGAAGCTGATCTACTTGACTATCACAAGACCAGATTTTTATTTGCTGTCAATCAAGTAAGTCAGCATATGCAGGCTCCAAAGGTCTATCACTGGAAGATGGTTGATAGGATACTTAGGTATTTGAGTGGCACGCCTGGACAAGGAGTTTGGATGGGATGTAATGGCAGTACAGAAGTAGTTGGGTACTGTGATGCTGATTGGGCATGAGATAGAGTGGATAGGAATTCAGCTACTGAGTATTGTACATTCATTGGAGGGAACCTGGTTACTTGGAAGAGTAAGAAGCAAAAGGTTATCTCCTGTTCAAGTGATGAGGCTGAGTATAGAACTATGCTGAAGCTGATAAACGAGTTGGTATGGATCAAGGGCATTCTGAAGCATCTGGAGATTGAACAGACCACTCCTATGACAATTCATTTTGATAATCAAGCAGCAATTCACATTGCATCTAACTCAGTCTTCCATGGGAGAACAAAGCACATAGAAGTTGATTATCATAAGCTGAGGCAGATGATTGTCTCAGGAGTGATATTGCCATTCTATACAAGGAGTGAGGGTCAACTTGCTGATGTGTTCACCAAGGATGCGAGGCTAAAGACAATGGAGTCCATCCTTTCAAGGTTGGGACTCATTGATCTTACTCCAAACAACTGATCACCTCGTCATGTGGTCTTTACTCTTTTCTTTGCTGAGGTTTTATCCCTAAGGAAGGTTTTCTTTAGCAAGGTTTTTAATGAGGAAGATCTCATGGCATTCCAAGCTTGACTTGTTCGAAATGGTCAAGCTATAGGGGGAGTGTTTAACTAAATAAAGGAATGATGACACAAAGGTTCGAGAAGGCTTATAAGATCAGAAAGAAAAGAAAGGAAGGTGTCCGTACAAGGCCGACAGTTGGTCCGTACAAGGCCGTACAACACTTGGTCGATCAAAAGTGAAAAGGATCGACAAAAGGTGAAACCAGTTCACCCGGGCGAGTTAACTTGATCATTTACCTTTCTACTCTGCGTCTGGGATCAGATAACCTTATGGATAAGGTTATCGCTTGCCTTGACAGACTGGCACAGCTGGAAAGGAAGGAATCTAGTCAAGATGCTAAGGGATCAAGCATGTGAAACTTCTCGTCCACAAGAATTCAAATGGGACGCTCCCCAAGCCTTGACTTCACACGATCAAGTTGAAATTTTATCTTGTATCCGTTGTAGACGTTCTCTGTATATATGGTGCGACCTTGATCAGCTTCAAATCTATGCTCTGGAAGTCAATACAGGTCTCAGAAAGAATATGGGCCATAGCACAGCTTAATGGGCTTATTGGAGAGCTTATTAGCCTTATTCATGAGGTAATGGACCGACAGAAAGTTATGGGCCTTGATGAGGCCTTTATAAAGATAGGAATGACTATGGACCAACATGGACGTCTAGTATTCAACCTGATTGACCAAGGAATTGATGGAAGGAAGCTGGTTGGGCAGGAAATGAAATGGATGGTCTGGCATGATCGAGAAATGGACGGGTCAAACCGACATGGCCGAGAAATGAGTTGGAAATGGAAGATGAAGAATCAGAGCTGGAAATGGACTATCGGGAGTATTTTCATCATCCAAATGAGCTTAAGGAGGTACTTGGTCGTAGCAGAAACAAGATGGATGGAGCCCAAGCAAGAGTTTTTCAAAAAAGGCCTTTATCGGCCCAAAAAGTAGAAAGACAAGCCAGCTTGGATTATGATTTGGCTAAGAAGATTAAGCAAGTCTAATATGGTTTATTTTAAGTTTATTTATGATTTTTTATTAAGTGTAAACCAATTGCAATTGGGTTTAGGGTTAGTAAACCAATTAGGAATAAGTTTAGACACTTGGTTTAGGTTTAAGGTTTTTTTTTTAGCTTAGGATTTCGTTTTCTTCTTTCTTATTTATGTAGCCACGAGCCTCCATGTAAACAATCAACTATTATTCAATAAACTTAAGCTTTGGCTCAGACAATCGTCTCTTAGGAGACTTCTCTATCTTGTTCACGTTGGTGAGCAGTTTTATATCACACTAAGGAAGAGTTAAACCTTCAGTGATCCATCCTAGACATCAAGCAGGACGCCCCTGTGTCTCAGGAGTAGCAAAACAGCTTCTGAGCAATCCATAGCTCTTTAGCAAAGTCCATCATCGTCATCTATCATACACCCACGCCCCCTTCAAGTGATCCAGGGAGAGACAGCCATTCCAGGGCCGTACCAAGATATCTAACTCTTCCTCATTTATCAAAAAGCGAGTTTCAAGTCTCTCTCTCTCTATATTCTCTATATTCTCTCTAATCTCTTAATCTCTAATACAAAACATCTGATTATTTCCTAAAATTGTACCTATACACTCACTAAATCAAAAGTGAATACATTGTTCCTAAAACACACGAAAGAACACAGCCAGTAACAAATTCTTACAGAAATTAAAACACTCAATTATGAAAACAACAAAGTTTCAGTTTCATGGATTGATTTTTGATTTTAGAAACAAGAAAACAGAAAAGATTGAACAATCTTAACTGATCAAATCTAAACTCAAGTCCTTAACAAATCAGATCATAGATGGATTTAAACAGGTTTTCGAAATCAATGATCAAAACAGTAACTAAGAACAGATTCAGGACAAACCTAATCAGATTTACCAGATTTAATCTTAACAGAAACAGATAAGATTGATTTCTAAAACTTATTCTACTCAGATCAATTTCGAAATTTAACCCTAATCCTGCAACAATTTGAGAAAAAATCAGAACAGAGATGAAATTGCAAGGAACTGAAAAGTTAAATCACAGAAACTAGATCGATAGAACTTTAATCTAACAGATTCAAACACAAGCAAACACATATCTGATTTCTCTGCAAAGAAGATGAAGAGTCAAAACAAAAATTCAGAGAGATAGATGAAGAACACTCCCCTTTCAGAGTTGCTCTGATACCAAATAATACGATCCGAGGATGATGCTCTGGAAAAGATGGGATAATCCTTGCAGAAACAAATCAAAAAGACTCAAGTTTCTCAAGGCATGTGGATCGAATGGTGACACAAGAGGGATGGATGATCTCTTGATACTCCTAGGCTACTGATCTGGATATTACCCACCAGAAACACTTCAACTCGCCAAAGACAAAATAGAAGAGAGGAAAGGGTTCTTGATAAAAAGATTTCTTAATGATAGAAGGGGGTCACGACCACAATATAAAAAAGAAGCCTTGTACATGCACAAGATCTTGAAACTAGAAAGAAAAATAAAGGGACCAAGTTTTCGAAATTATTCAAAACATAAAATCAAAGGGAAAACTAATATAAGTTCTGTCTATGGCCAGACCAAGATCAATCAGCTAGGAGATATGAGAAGTAGTCTTGTGGCCTCGATAAAAACCTTCCTCCAGAAAAGCTCGTGGGAAAAAACTGGAAGTGAGGAAAAGAACACATACAATCCTACTTGCCTCGATGATGATTAGTTTGAAGGTGAAATTATTTGAATGGTGATGGGTTTGTCTTGGTTGATCAAGCTTCGACCAAAGTGTATTCTTCTTGTTTACAAGCATTCTTCAATGTTGCATCCTCAGCTACAAGCTCTTTAGGTTCAGGTTCATGCTTCCATTCCTTGATGTTTTCGATAATCACATCATATCCTCGTGGGGATTCTGTTGATAAGATAAGAAGCAGCAATCACATAATTACTTCAAAATCTCTTTGGAACATTAGTGTGAAACATCATTGACCTTGCTACTTTTATTAGGTGCCTATTCTTCCTCTCAGAGACTCCATTTTGTTGAGGAGTATAAGTACAACTTGTCTGATGTATGATTCCATGTTGAGCTAGATACTGCTTGAATGCTTGACTTGTGTACTCTCCACCATTATCTGACCTGAGGATCTTAAGCTTGACATTAAAATGATTAGAGACATGGATCTGAAAATTCTTGAAGGCTTCAAGTACTCTGTCCTTAGACTGAATCAGTGTCACCCAGGTGTACTTAGACTTCTCATCAATGAAGGTCACAAAGTATTTGTAGTTTTCTCTGGACAGACATGGAGCAGTCCACACATCAGAGTGACCAAGATCAAAACACTTCTCATAGATGGTGCTAGATATTGGAAAAACTGCTCTACAATGATTCCCAAGTATCCACGCTTCACATACATCATTATCAAACACCACATCATGAAGCATCAGAGTTAGAGCTCTAGCATGAGGATGTCCCAATCTGGTACAACCACCATTGGACCAGATGCAACCTCAGACCGAACCAGCAGCCAAGAAACCAAAGAACCAAAGGAGGAGCCTTACTTGGGTGAGATACAGAAGCTGATGGATGAGCTGGAGCGAGTAGACCCATATGTAGCCGACTGGACGAGTGGAGAAGAGGAAATGGACAAGAATTCAGCCTAGTGTGAATCTAATTTTGCAAATCAAACTGAAGACTCAACTTGGGGTGAATAACACTATGATCAAGAGAAACATAAAGTGGATCAGTTTAACAGACGGATGGATGGACTGGCCAACTTCAGTATGATTTGATCTTCTCAACTAGACCTATTACAAGATCAAAGACCAAAGCTAAGAGACAAGCTTTACTAGCTCTGTTTGATCACGTGAGACAGGAGGAGGAGTCAATCAAGACTGAAGATAAACCAGCCTGTTGGTGTAACATGTTTTCGATTTGTACTTAATTTAAACCAGTAAACCAAAGACAATTAGATTTAGGATTTCGATTCATGGTAAACCAATTTCAATTGGGTTTAGGATTAGTAATTCGATTAGGAATAGGATTAGACTAAACCAACTTGGTTTAAGATTAGGGTTTGGATGTTTTTCTATTTAATAGGCGCTGCTAGGAAAATTAGGACACATTCAATACACGAAATCTTTTCAGCAATTGCTTGCCTTGCTACAGCTTTCTCTGTTCTGCTAAAGGAACATTGATCTGCATCTAAAGGAAGGAATTCCTTGTAATCCATCATCGACAATACAGGGTAATCCTCTGTATTTGAGTAGCAACACATCTCTGAGGCATCCCCATCGCCAAAGAGAGAAGTTTATCAACAGATCCGAGTGCTAGTAGCCTTTAGATCGACTCTCTGTCAATCCCCTTCAAGTGATTCGAGAAGAACAGCTTATCTAGGCCGCACCAGGTGGTATCAGAGCCACTTGAAGGTTAGGGTTCTTGTCTACTCAGATCTATCATTCCATTAAACACTTTCTTCTCTTTCTATCTGTTGTAAGCTGAACCGGCCAACCCCTGAAAAAAATCAAAAGAAAAGTGGTCTAAGATCTAAAAACAGAAAGAGATCAGCCAAATCAAAAAAAAAAGAAAGAAAAGAAAAGAACAATGAGCTGAGGAGAAATCCAGCTCGGGTGGTAATGCGGTTTTGCAACAAAAATCTTTCAATCTGTTTATCTAAATCACTTGGGATAAAGTTCTAGAGCTTAGGTGTTAAAACTTTGAATCTTAACTGAACTCGTGTGAAAGGAAGAGACTTGGCAGCTAAAACCGAGTGAGAGAGAGATTTGCTTGCTATTTGCTTTCTAACTTGTTTTATAGGTTACAATGGCTGAAAGGAGAGATGGAGAGGACGTGGGTGAACCTGTTGCCACACAAATCCGACTTGACCAACTGCAGTTTGAAGCTATGATGGCTGAGATATCCAGGAGAATGGAGAGAACTAACCGAGCTAACATTGACTTACTTGGTAATGAACATGCTGCAAGTGTTGGTGCTGGACGAGCTAGGATGAGACCCAGGAGAGGTGCTCGTGCAGTGGAAGAATAGGAACAACTTGAGTTAGCAGAAGAGAGTGACAAAGACTCACTTGATGGAGAACAACCTAGGCACCACAATAGACGTATGCAGGCTGATGACAACCTTGGTGATGTGATCTGGATCAGCCTCAACTTCAAGGGTTTGAAGCTCGTGTGTGCACCAGCAAAGTCACTGCTTATTATGTGTTTCAGTGACCCAAAGAAGGAGAATAATGGCTTACACTAAAGAAGAACTCATTGATCGGCCTCGAAGCAGCATGTTAATAGAAGATCGATGGAGCATAGCATTACATGGACTAAGGATAATCTTCTCACGTGCTACATGGAC
Organism: Moricandia arvensis; assembly: GCA_905132765.1. Lineage (NCBI taxonomy): Eukaryota > Viridiplantae > Streptophyta > Magnoliopsida > Brassicales > Brassicaceae > Moricandia > Moricandia arvensis. The sequence goes on from CAJHQP010002089.1 coordinate 10,029, forward strand.
CAGAAAGAGAGCAATGACGTGGTAGACTTGTTCATGGACAAGCCCAAGAATATGTTTGCTGAAAAGAGCCCTTCCAAGCCCAAGAAGTGGAAAGATAAACCTGCTTGGTTTAGGCTGGCCGATTTCCTTATCTCAAGTGTATTTCTGATTTCTTGTAATTATAAAGCAAGTAGGATTAGGTTTTGGTTTTAATAAACCAATTAGAAATAGGTTTTGATTTTGGTTTTTCCTTTTTAGATTAGGATATGGTTTCTAAAGTTAGGGTTTTCTACATGTCTTTTATATAAACCAAAAGCTGCACCTATTGTAACTCACGCATTCTTTTAATAGAACTTGAGCTTTTGGCTTCACCAACACGTCCCTTTGGGAAACCTTTACCTGGTTCACGTGTGAACAAACTTATCTCTTAGAATCCAACGCCATGGATGAGATATTTAGAGCTAATAAGCGAGGTGCACTCGTAGCTGCTGAACCGAACAACTCTAGAGCATTACGCAGCTCTATTGTGAAGAACACTCCACGTCCAAGGGCTCTAACGGCTCAAGGATTCACTCACCATCCCTCAAATGTGATTGGGACGAGGTCTTCCTTTCCAAGGCCGCACCACTTGGCAGCCTCAAGTTGAGGATACCACCATTCCATGGAAAAAATTGATCCTGACGCCTACTTGGAATGGGAGAAGAAGATTGAGTTAGTCTTCAGTTGCCAAAATTACACTGCAGAGAGGAAGGTCAAGTTAGCAGCCACTGAATTCTGTGGTTATGCTATAAACTCGTGGGAGTAGATTGCAACAACAAGGAGGCGCAATGGAGAACCTCAAATCACTTCCTGGTTTGAGATGAAAAATTTGATGAAGAAGAGGTTTGTTCCTGCTCACTATGGACGAGACCTACCAGAGATTGATAAGACTTTCTCAAGGGACAAAGAGTGTAGAGGAATATCACCAGGAGTTGGAGACACTTATCATGAAGGCTGAAGTGGTTGAGGATGCTGAAGCAACCATGGCTAGGTTCCAGGGAGGACTCAACAGAGATATCCAAGATAGACTGGAGCTACAAGACTATGAGGACATGGACGATTTGTTGCACAAGGCCATTCTGATTGAGCAACAAAACAAAAGGAGAAGCACCACGAAGTCTCACGTCGCTCTGCTTCTAAACCAGCCTACTCATGGGATGATAAGTCCTTTGTTAAGCCAAAAGAAGGAACCTCAGCAGTAGGTTCCACACGTGAAGAAGAGGGCAAAGGACCAGCAACATCTACTAGGTCCAGATATGTCAAGTGCTTCAAGAGTCATGGCTTTGGACACTATGCTAATGAGTGTACCAACAAGAAGATCATTATCATGCTCGAGAATGGAGCAGTAGTTTCAGAGAATGAAGATGAGCTATCTGAGGAGGACGTTGACTACCCTGTCAAAGGAGAGTTGCTAGTCACCAGGAGGACTGTCAATGTTCAACCAAAGGCAAAAGAACATGAACAGAGAGAGAACTTGTTTCATACCAGATGTTTAGTCCTAGACAAGGTGTGTAGCTTGATCATTGATGGAGGAAGCTGCACAAACGTGGCAAGTGAGACACTGGGGAACAAGTTGGGACTTACTGTCCGCAATAATCCAAAGCCATACACACTCCAGTGGCTAAGTGAAGAAGGTGAAATGTGTGTCACTAAACAAGTGAAGGTGCCCCTGACCATTGGGAGATTCCATGATGAGATCACTTGTGATGTTCTGCCTATGGAGGCTAGTCACATCTTGCTTGGCCGACAATGGCAATATGACAAGAGAGCAGTACATGATGGCTACACGAATAGGCATTCCTTTGTTCACAAGGAAAAACACATCTCTCTTGTTCCATTGACTTCACAAGAAGTGCATCAAGCTCAGGTGCAACTTAAGCTGAGAAGAGAAGAAGCTAAGGCCACAGTTCCAGCTTCACTCAAGGAGGACACTGCCAAGGTAAGTACTCACAGCCTTTTTTCTTCTTCTAAAGAGATTAAGGAGGCGTTGAACACTCAACAACCCATGATTCTTGTTCTGTTTAAGGAGTTACTAACCACTGTTACTAACCATGAACCAATTATTCCAAAAGGGATTGAGAGTCTTTTTCATGAGTATAGGGATGTCTTTCCAGAAGATAATCCAATTTTTTTGCCACCCATCAGAGGTATTGAGCATCAAATTGACTTTGTACCAGGAGCCTCACTCCCAAACCGTCCAGCATACAAGACCAATCCTGTTGAGACCAAGGATCTCCAGAAACAAGTCAATGACCTCTTGGAGAAAGGCCACATCAGGGAGAGGATGAGTCCTTGTGCTGTACCTATTCTACTGGTACTCAAGAAGGATGGAAGCTTGCGCATGTGGGTGGATTGCAGAGCGATCAACAACATCACAGTTAAGTATAGACACCCAATCCCTCGCTTAGATAATATGTTAGATGAGTTACATGGTTAATGTGTCTTTTCTAAAATTTATTTAAATAGTGGTTATCACCAGATTAGAATGAAAGACGGAGATGAGTGGAAAACTGCCTTTATGAGTGGAAAACTGTCTTTAAGACTAAGTTAGGTCGATTTGTGGTTGTGTACATTGGTCTTACTAATTCACCTAGCACTTTCATGAGGATAATGAACCAAGTCTTGAGAGCTCTTATAGGTCGATTTGTGGTTGTGTACTTTGATGATATCTTGATTTACAATAAGACCATGAAAGAACATGCTGAGCACTTGAGACAGGTCTTAGATGTGCTTAGAAAAGAGAATCTGTATGCTAACTACAAGAAGTGCTCTTTTGAAACATATAACCTTGTCTTTCTAGGTTTTGTTGTTACATCACAGGACATACAGGTTGATGAAGAGAAGGTGAAGGCTATCAAGGAGTGGCCGACTCCTAAAACCATTGGGGAAGTCAGGAGTTTTCATGGACTTGCTGGCTTCTGCAGAAGGTTTGTGAAAAACTTCAGTACAATTGCTGCCCCACTCACTGAATTAATCAAGAAGAGTGTGGGATTCACTTGGGGACAAGCTCAGGAAGATGCATTCCAGATACTGAAAGGGAAGTTAACTAGTGCTCCTTTACTTGTACTCCCTGACTTTCTTAAAATTTTGAGATAGAGTGTGATGCTTCTTAAGTGGGAATTGGAGCCGTGCTGTTGCAAGAGAGGATGCCTATAGCTTACTTCATTGAGAGGCTTGGAGGCGCCACATTGAATTACCCAACCTATGACGAGGAGCTGTATGCCTTGGTGAGAGCTCTTAAGACGTGGCAGCATTACCTTTGGCCTAAAGAATTTGTGATCCATACAGATTATGAGTCTCTTAAGCATCTCAAAGGGCAACATAAGCTGAACTAGAGACATGCTTGGTGGGTTTAGTTCATCGAGACATTCCCTTTTGTCATCCAGTACAAGCAAGGTAGGGAGAATGTAGTAGTTGATGCACTCTCAAGAAGGTATGTTCTATTATTTTCTATGGAAACAAAGCTTTTGGGATTTGAACACCATAAGTCTTGTTATGCTGATGATCCAAAGTTTCAGGAAGCTTTAAAAACACTGAAAAACAAGCTAGTGGAAAGTTTTATCAAGTGAAAGGTTTTCTTTTCTATGATAACCGCTTGTGTGTACCTTGTGGTTCGTTGAGGGAACTACATGTTAGGGAAGCTCATGGAGGAGGGTTAATGGGTCCCTTTGGCGTAGCCAATACACTATCTACCTTGCAGAAACACTTCTATTGGCCTAACATGAAGAAAGAAGTGAAGAAGTTGTGCTCAAGATGTGTCGTGTGCAAGCACGCCAAGTCCAAGGTTCAACCAACTGGTTTGTACACTCCACTCCCTATTCCTACTGAACCTGTTAGGATTGTGAAAATATGAGGAGAATAGTTGAGTTTATGGGAGATTTGGGTGAAGAACAATGAAGAACAAAGTAAGAACAAGAGAGTTAGTTTCTGCACACTTTAGAGAGAGAGTGACGAATTTGGAGATTAAGAGGGAGAAGGGAGATTATTCTCCTTAGTTTACATTAGTTCAGAGGTGTACAATATATAGGAAACTTGCCTGAGCCATGAAGAAAAATAAAGAATAAAATACACTAGAAGACAGCTATTCTGGTCAAGGGAAAGTGACTGCTCACCAACAGCTCCAACAGTTATACAGAACATGTGATCTCCTTATTTTAAATAATTCAAACTCTCTCCTCTGGTTAAAATAAACCCCCAACGACCATATAAAGTTCCCAGAAGCTAGTTTGTCGACATTCTTCACTTGTCTTGACTTGCACTTCAAGTTAGGTCATCTTGGTTGAGTTGTACAGACAGAAACCTGACTCTCGCTCAGACAGCTCTTTCTTCATCTTATTCTTACTCTTTGGTTCTTGATCTCAATACATCTCTTATTTATTTCTTCATTTCAATACTCCCCCTCAAGCTTGACCATAGGGACTGATAAAGCTTGGACACATGAAGAATCTCCCTCATTAAAACCTTAGTTTGCAAAACCCAGTGGGATAAAAACACACTAAGGAAAAAGAGTAGAGACCTTCATGTTAGGCGAGTCAATGAGCAGTGAGGTCTATGAGTCCCAACTTAGAGTGGATGAACTCACAGACTTTGGCGCTGGCGGCTTTGGTGAAGATATCAGCTAACTGATCTTCACTTCTTGTGTAACAATGTAGGTTGATTTGCTTCTCCACAGCTTGTCTAACCTTGTGGCAGTCTATTTAATGTGTTTGGTCCTTTCATGGATGACTGAGTTGCTGGCAATGTGAATAGCAGCTTGATTGTCACAATCCATTGTGATTGGTGATTTAGTCTCATACCCCAAATCCCCAAGCAATCCCTTGATCCATATCAACTCATTGGTGAGCTTCCTCATAGCTCTATACTCTGCCTCAGCACTAGAACATGATACAACCTTCTGCTTCTTGCCAGTGAATGTGCAATAATCAGTAGTTGATCACCTATCAACCCTATCTCCCGCCCGGTCAGCATCATAATATTCTACAATTTTTGTGCTTCCATTGCACCCCATCCAAACACCTTGACCAGGAGCCTCCCTTAAGTATCTCATGATCCTCTCAACCATGTTCCAATAGTGTACTTTAGGCCCATGCATGTGTTGACTGATTTGGTTCACAGCAAAGCAAATGTCTGGTCTAGTAATGGTCAGATAGATTAGTTTCCCAACCATCTGTCTATACTTCTTGACTTCATCAAATGGAGTGTTTTCAAACTCCCCTCTCGCAGCACTTTGTAGCCATCTTCAAAAGAAGTTTTAGCTAGTCTTCCTCCAAGGTTTCCTGCCTCAGTTAAAAGATCAAGTGTGTACTTCCTTTGATATAAGAAGAGCCTCTCTTTAGAGTGGCATACTTCAATCCCAAGGAAGTACTTGAGTTCACCTAAATCCTTAATGTCAAATACAGATTTGAGGAATACCTTGGTTTCTTGGATGCCCTCTTTGTCACTGCCTGTGATGATTATATCATCCACATAAATCAAGATGACCACAATGCCTCTTGGACCAGGAAGAATGAATAGGGTGTGATCAGCTTCTGATTTCCTGAAGCCTCTTCCATTTAATGTAGTACTCAGCTTGTGATACCAAGCTTGACAAAGTGCTCTAGACCAGGAGGAGGGTGCACGTAGACCTCATCTTCTAGCTCTCCTTGAAGGAAAGCATTCTTGACATCCATCTGCCATAATTCCCACTCCAAATTTCTTGCAAGTGATAGAATGATCTGGATTGTATGTAGCTTGGCTACTGGTGCAAATATATCATAACAATCCTCTCTGTATGTCTGAGTGAAGCCTCTTGCAACCAATCTTGTTTTGTGCCTCTCCACCTTGCCATTTGGTAGAAACTTGATAGTGAACACCCACTTGCTTGACACAGCTTTCTTTCCCTTTGGGAGTTCACTTTCATACCAAGTATCATTAATGATCATGGCATTTATCTCATCTCCAATTGAGTTTCCTCACTCCTCAAACTCCATTGCTTCTGCATATGATCTTGGTACATATGATTCATCTAAACCAACAATGAAAGCTTGATGCTCAGATGGCAATTGCGCAAAGGAGTATACTGCTGAAGTGGGATGAGCTACTGCTTGACTATTGAAGTAGACTATTGTGTTCACCAGTTAGAAGGATCTTTCCTTATCCTTGTACTTCTTCTCAAAGGTTGAACCTGAGCTTGTTCTTCTTGATGCTCTTCTCCCTCATGAACTTGAGCAGTCTCCTGATTTTGTGCACTCTCCTGATCATGAGCATCTGAACCTTGTTGCTTTTCTGGTTCTTGTTCATTGCCCCCTTTTGGATCAGAATGAGTGTCTTCATCAGCCTCTTGTTCAGTCTCTTGAGTACGAGCAGCTTGTCTTTTCTCCTTTTCCTTTGATAAACTTATTCCAAGATTTTTCAAAATTATCCTCAGGTTATTAGCCTTATCTGATGCTTGAGAGAGATCTTTGAGCTCATTCCAATTCTTCTCAGCATAGAACCCTTTTCCTTTAATAAACTTCACATCTCTGGATACAAGTGCTCTTGTTGTTTCTGGATTGTAGCACTTGTATCCTTTCTGTGTAGAGGAGTATCCTATGAACATACACTTCATACTCTTTGCTTCTAGTTTGATCCTTTGCACTCCTGGTATCAACACAAAGCAAACACATCCAAACACTCTAAGGTGATGAACGGATGGTCTAGTTTTGTTTAACACTTCTAAGGAGAGATATCCTTCAACACCTTGGTAGGAATCCGTTGATAAGATAGCATGCTGTTACCACAACAGCCCTCCAAAATCTCTTAGGACATTTGCATGAAACATCATTGATCTAGCCACCTCCATCAGATGCCTATTCTTTCTTTTAGCCAGTCCATTTTGCTGAGGACAGCTTGTTTGGTGAACTATGTCATGTTTTGCCAGATGATTCTTGAAAGCATGGCTTGTATACTCTCCTCCATTGTCTGACCTCAGTACCTTCACATTAGCTTTAAAATGGTTAGTGAAATAGGATTGAAAGTTCATAAAAGCATCTAACACACTATCTTTATAAGGCAGCAAGGTTAACCAAGTATACTTTGATTTCTCATCTAAAAAAGTAACAAAATACATGCAAGGAGAGGTCCAAACATCAGAGTGAACTACGTCAAAGCATTTCTCATAAATGGTTTCTGATGTTGGAAACGCAGATTTGCAATGCTTTCCTAAGATGCATGCTTCACATTCTAAGTGGTTAAATGACATATCAGGCATTATAATCTCTAATGCACGAGTGTGAGGGTGGCCTAATCTAGCATGCCAAGTAGTGCTATCACACACAGATGAGTTACTAATCATGCATAAATGAGAAAGAGTAGAGAGTTTAGAAGGCTTAGTCTTTTGGAGATGGTATAAACCACCCTGACTGTTTCCTTCACCAATCACCTTCCCTGTCTTAAGGTCCTGAAACTCAACATCATTAAGCCAAAAAAGCACCTGACAATTCATGTCAACCGTGGCCTTTGTAACAGAGAGAAGGTTAGAAGCAAAACTAGGCATATAGAAGGCAGTGGATTCTCTATCAAATAACTTAAGGTTCCCAATTCCTTCTATCTTCACCTTATCTCCATTGGCTATTATTACATTCCCTAAGGCAGGCCTAACATCACTAATAAGATTCCTATCACTAATCATATGATGACTAGCTCCTGAATCTATTATGATTTACTTAGAAATAAGGGAATGTGTACCAGACTTGCTAGAGGAGATAATAGCTTTGGCTGCTTTGATCAGTGGCTCTATATCACTCATCTTGATGGGACCATCATTGATCACTGCCTTGTTCCAATATTTTCCTCCAATAGATTCACTTATGAAAGCAGAATACATGGATTTTCCTTTCAAGAATTCTTGCTCATATTCCTTTAGCTTGTTGGCATCAGGTTTGATTTTGAGATTACTGAGCTTGGTTCTTTTATGGTCTAGTTTCTGCTTTCTTCTATTGCGTCCATATACCAGCCACGTCCTCTCCTTCTTCTTATGCATATCCTTTCTATGATGAACCTTTTTCTTCTCTTCCTTGAAAAGGTTGTGAGCTCCTTGTTCTCTTTGGACCAGAGAACATACCTCCTCTAGGTTTGGAAGCTTGGATTCTGATGTGGGCACAAAACTGAGCCTCACAAGAATAGATTGATGGAACCAAACTGCTGGTCGTATAACTCTTTTAGCTTGGTCAGATGATGGACTTGAAGGGGACTTGCGGATTGATGGCTTGATTGAATCTCTCAACCGGGTTGTTTGATGGAATGAAGTGATTGACTCTCTCAACCTATGATGAATAAATCTATATGACTCTCTCAAACAACCTAATTCACAGAACTATAACAGATTATGCTAGCTACCTTGAAAGTACAGAAGACTTACATTCCTCTACCTTCTGCTTTGATATTGCTTGTGCTTCTCGGTTTGTTGTTCTGGCTTTGTTGGAACTATCTGCGTTGGAGCTGTAGGCCTCACCTCTTTCTTCTTCTTAGGTAGCTGTAAAGCTCCTTTAAACCACTGAAAAGTTGCTTGAGGCTTGATCATATGTAGAGAACTCCTATTTGAATTTTTCTTCTCTTGAGTTCCTTTTTGTGGTACTGCCTTTGTTTGCACACGTTGTTCCTTTGGTTTCTTCTTGGTTGGTACAACTTTCTTATCGTTTCTTTTGCTGCTGGAGGTGTTGCACGTGATCTCCCTTGAATTAGGACCACACATTTTCTTTGGCTTAATCTTTGGAGTTGGCATGGGTGCTAGAATCAATTTCCTTGGCTTAGGAAATACATCTGGGCGCCTGAAATGATATTCCTTGTTGCTCTCAGCTCCTGTTACAAACTCCTCACGTAGTAGCTCCTTCATTTCTGTCCAGGAAGCATCATGATCATGCCTCTAAGATGCATACTCAGTTAGAGTATCCTCAGCAATTAGTGGTTTCTCATCCTCTTTAACTTGGTGAAATTGAAACCATTGCTCAAAGTCTTTCTCCCACCTCAGGTAAGCTACTGGTCCTTCGTCAGGGCCTGCATATCTGATGTATCTTGGCTCATACTCTCCATCACTTATTACGACCTCATTTAATGTTTCTTCTACAGAAAAATCATGCTCACTTGCTGCCACATCTTCAAGGTTTGCTTCAGAATAGTGTGAAGTGATTTGGTAATCGTTTTGTCCTGGTGTTCCTCCTCATGATCAGAGTATGGTATTTCTCACTGTTAAGTTGAGGTATCTACAAGGGGTTTAAGAGAAAGAAGGAAGAGAGGAGAAGACTTTGGGTCGATCTTGTCCGTACGAGGCCATACAATCCGTACATTCCGTACAGGCCGTACAAGGTCGACCAAAAGTACTCGACCAAGTTTTACCATACGAGTAAAACCAAAGTGACCCGAGGTGAATTGGTTGGATGGTAACCTTATCCAACTGTTGGAAAGGATGAAGCTCTCCGCGTGGCCAGGCTGGCACAGGCTGGAAAGGATAAGCATCTTGTCAAAGATGCTGATGCCATTTACTTGGCCAGGAAGCCTTAGTTTGAATTAGGCGCCTCTTTGTATCGACCACAGCCACATCTTTCTTCCTTTGCTTTTCGAAAACCCTTGTAGCTTTCTCTATATAATGTAACCCTTGAGGATGAATAAAGCATACAGTTCTCTCTAAGTTTTCGAGTCTTCATAATGTTCTTCATAATCTTTTATAGTCTCTCTTAGTCTTTAGTCTAAATCGAGTCTTCTCTTCCTCAAATCTGTTCTTAGTCTTGTTCTGGTTACTTATTTTCTAAGATATCAAAAGAATTCATCGTATCAGAGCGAGGTTCATCATTTTCTGGGTTCGTGTTCATCAAGGATGAAACTTTTTGAAGATTCAAGGTGGTCATTTGTAGATCCTGGTAGAAGACTGAAGTTTGAAGCTTGTGTGTTGCAAAAGCTTGAGTCTTTCACGTTATTACCTTCAAAGACTCAACCTTTTCACTCGTTTCTGGGTTCATCTGTGTTCTAAGATATAGATCTACTAGTTTCCAAGCTTTTGAAGTTAAGCTGGTTGAAGATGGAGAGTGTGAGCATGAAGGTTCCAATTACTCTGAAGGGGAGTAACTATCTGTTGTGGTCTCGTCTTGTGAAGACTGCTGTGGGAAGTAAGGGTCTCTGGGGGAACATCACATCTGGTGAGGCTCCTAAGCTCACTACTCAAGAAGGTGAAGCTGCAAGTTCCACAAGTGAAGTGGAGAAGTGGCAGCAAGAGTATATGATGGTAATGATACTTCTTTAAGGATCCCTTGAATCCTCTATCATGGAAGCTTATAGCTTTTGTGAAACTGCAAAGGATCTATGCGATACCCTGAAGAAAGTGTATGGGAACATCTCAAACTTGAGCCGGGTATTTGAGGTGAAGAGGGCAATCAATGGGTTGATACAAGAAGATATGGAGTTTACTAAGCATCTTGGGAGGTTCCGAGCACTCTGGTCTGAGCTTGAGATGCTGAGGCCAAGAACGGTTGATCCTGATGAGCTGAATGAGAGGCGTGAACAATACAAAGTCTTTGGACTTCTTCTCACCCTGGATCCAGCTTACAACAGCCTCATCAAGCACATCTTGAGAACTGAAAAGCTTCATCTCTTGAAGATGTGTGTGCTCATTTCCAAAAGGAACAAGGCTCTATTGGGTTGTTTGGAGGTAAATTGAAGCTTACCTTGGACAACCAAGCTGTACAAACCGACCAGACTGAAGATCCAATGGCAAAAAAGGCGGCTTACAACAAGTATGAAGATAGGAGGTTCAATGGGAACTGTGATCACTGCAAGAAGAATGGCCACAAGAAGAGTCAATGCTGGATCCTCCACCCACATCTCAAGCCGGCCAAGTTCATGAAGGAGAGGGAAGCTAGAGTCACATCTCGGAGGGCTCAAATAGTGCTGGTTCAAGCAAGACAACTGATGGTGATAAGAAGGAGGCAAGTGAAGGAAAGTCCATGGTTGCCTACACAGGAAGTACCAGCAGGAGCAATGATCAAGACTACATAAGGAGGTCTGACATTGAAGCTCTCATCAAAATGCTTAAGGAGAATGGTAACAACTTTGGTAACGTTAATGGGTATTCTCTTGGTGCTTCAATGATTTCTAGTAAGCTAGAAAATGTGAATGATGTTAGGACTGTTAGAACTGGTAGGACTATAGAGAATGGTAAGAATCGTCTAAGTCTTGTTCTAGTCCTAAGGTTACTTGTCACATTGCTAGTAACTCATCTAAACCATTGATAGTAGACTCAGGTGGTTCTCATCACATGATAAGTGACACAAATTTGATCAAAGATATTGAACCCGCCAATGGTCATGTTATGATTTCTAATGGTGACAAAATTCCTATTAGAGGAGTACGAAATCTAAAACTGTTTAGTAAAAACTCAAGAGCTTTCTATATGCCTGAATTCACTTCAAACATGTTGTTTGTTAAGAAGTGAACTACTGATTTGAATTGAAAGGTTATATTCAGTCCTAACGATGTTGAGTTTCAGGATATTGAGAGCCACAAGTTGATTAGAAAAAGAGTTACCAAGGGCGACTTATATATGCTTAAAGAGCTTGCTCATATATCTGATTTTAGCTGTTCTTTTACTTCTTCTTCTTCTACTTTGAATAAGAATGCTTTGTGGCATGGTAGACTAGGGCATCCTCATGTTAGAGCTTTGAACTTGATGTTATCAGGTGTTGTTTTTGAAAATAATGAGTGTGAAGCTTGCATTTTAGGCAAGCATTGTAAGACTGTTTTTCCAAGATCATATACTGTTTATGAGAAGTGCTTTGATTTAATTCATTCTGATGTTTGGACTGCACCTTGCATATCTAGGGATAATCATAAGTACTTTGTAACATTCATTGATGAAAAATCCAAATACACCTGGTTAACACTTATTCCATCAAAAGATAGGGTCCTTGATGCATTTAAGAACTTTCAATCATATCTGACTAACCATTATCATGCTAAGTTTAAAATCATTAGATTAGATAATGGAGGGGAGTACACCAGTCATGCATTCAAGGATCACTTAGCTCAACATGGGATTCTTCACCATACCAGTTGTCTTTACACACCTCAGCAAAATGGAGTTGCTGAGAGGAAGAATCGCCATCTCATGGATGTAACAAGGTCCCTAATGTTTCAAGCCAATGTACCAAAGAGGTTTTGGAGTGATGCTGTGGCTACAGCATGTTATATGATCAACCGCTCACCTACAAAGGTATTACAAGATCAAGCTCCTTTTGAAGTTCTAAACAAGTACAAGCCATCAGAGGACTCCCTGCGGGTCTTTGGAAGCTTGTGCTATGTACTGATCCCAGGGGAGATGAGGAAAAAGTTGGAGGCCAAGAGTACAAAGGCAATGTTTATAGGCTACTCCACGACTCAAAAGGGATACAAGTGTTATGATCCTGTGGCAAGAAGGGTTGTGGTGTCTAGGGATGTAAAGTTCACAGAAGAAAGGGGGGTACTATGAGGAAAAGAATCAAGAAGAGCTGAGGGACCTTACTTCAGATCAGGCAGAAACTCTAAGGATTATCTTGGAAGGTCTTGTCATTGGAGTGACCACGAACCCAAATGGAAGTGGTCTAGTAGGGACAAATGAAGCAAACCAGTCTCTCCACCTTGGTCATGAGGTGAGAAAAACTGAAGATCAGGAAGGTGGAAGCTCAGATAGTAGTGAAGGGTTTGATTCTGGTAAGAAGAGTTTGATTCTCCAGAAGAAGATGGAAGTTCCGGGTCTCATGATCAAGGTGGTGACACTCAAGAAGGTCAGTGGAGTTCCGGGCATCAAGAAGAGGAAGAATCTGGAGATGATGGAGTAGAACAGCAACAACCGTTGAGGAGAAGCTCAACGATAGGAAGACCCCCACATGATTGGGTTCACACTTGGGTATACTATAATGCCCAAGCTGTTGAATACCAATCTCAAGTTGTGTGCTCATTTACACAATATCCAGAAGAACATTGTGCCTTTATGGTCAGCTTGGACGAGAGCTATATACCAAGATCCTATGAGGAAGCTGTTAAAGACAAGGAATGGAAGGAATCAGTTGGTGTTGAGGCAGATGCAATTATCAAGAATGACACTTGGTATGAGAGTGAGGTGCCAAAGGGGAAGAAGGCAGTTACCAGTAGATGGATCTTCACCATCAAATACTTGGCGAATGGGAAGATTGATAAAAGGAAGACCAGATTGTTTTCAAGAGGTTTTACTCAAACCTATGGAGAAGATTATGTGGATACTTTTGCATCAGTTGCAGAGCTTCACACTATTAGAATTATCTTGTCTCTTGCGTTTAATCTTGAGTGGGGTCTTTGGCAAATGGATGTGAAGAATGCCTTCCGCCAAGGAGAACTTGAAGATGAAGTCTATATGCTTCCTCCACCAGGCCTGGAACACTTAGTGAAGAAGGGAAATGTGCTAAGGCTCAAGAAGGCAATCTATGGTCTAAAACAATCCCCTAGAGCATGGTACAACAAGTTGAGCACTACTCTTAATGGAAAAGGGTTCAAGAAGTCTGAACTCGATCACACCTTATTCACTCTCTCGACCACATCAGGTATAGTAGTCCTTCTTTTATATGTTGATGATATCATCATCACATGAAGTGACAAGACAGGTATACAAAGGCGGCTAGACAGAAGACATGTATACATGAAGGCGACAAGACATGAAGTGACAAGACAGGTATACAAGGACTGAGGATCAGTTGTCAGATGTATTTACAAAGGCGGCTAGACAGAAGACATTGGATTCCATCCATGTGAGGTTGGGACTCATTGATATAACCTAACTTAGCTAATCCCCTGCTATGGGATCTTTACTTTTTTTCCCTCATCAAGGTTTTATCCCAAAAAGGTTTTCCTTGGTGAGGTTTTTAATAAGGAAGACCTCATAGCTTTCTAAGCTAGACATAAGCTTGAGGGGGAGTGTTAAGTTGAGGTATCTACAAGGGGTTGAAGAGAAAGAAGGAAGAGAGGAGAAGAATTTGGGTCGACCTTGTCCGTACAAGGGTGTACAATCCGTACAGGCCGTACAAGGTCGACCAAAAGCACTCGACCAAGTTTTACCATCTGGGTAAAACCAAAGTGACCCGAGGTGAATTGGTTGGATGGTAAACTTATCCAACCGTTGGAAAGGAAGAAGCTCTCCGCGTGGATAGGCTGGCACATGCTGGAAAGGATCAGCATTGTTACAAAGATGCTGATGCCATTTACTTGGCCAGGAAGCCTTAGTTTGAATTAGGTGCCTCATTGTATCGACCACAGCCACATCTTTCTTCCTTTGCTTTTTGAAAACCCTTGTAGTTTTCTCTATATAATGTAACCCCTTGAGGATGAATAAAGCATACAGTTCTCTCTTCATAATGTTCTTCATAATCTCTTATAGTCTCTCTTAGTCTTTAGTCTAAATCGAGTCTTCTCTTCCTCAAATTTGTGCTTAGTCTGGTTCTGGTTACTTATTTGTTTAAGATATCAACAGATTTCACACACCTTGGCCTCTCTTCCACGTATGAATCCTCATGTTCAGAGTTATAATTAAAGCCATCTTCTGGATAAGCCTTTCCTGATTCATTCTCTGCCTCTCCATTGAAACAATCCTTCGTTTCTACTCCATGAGACTCCTCTTCATGATGGCCGTGTTCATCTAGACTGATTTGGGATTAAGTTTCTTGATCCACTTCTTCTCTTGACCAATCTATGGAGCTGTTCTTGTCTTGATAATGGTCTGGTGGTTCTGGTTCAAGCTCTCCACCATCTGGATCATCATCATAATCACTGCTGGAACAATCATCTGTCCACCGACCATCTTCATAACCCCCTTCTTCATCAGTTAAGAACTGGTCTTCATGTTCCCAATCATGTTCACTTTCTTCTTCATCTCCCATTGTTCCTGAAATAACACAAAATCGTGGGTTAAGTGTTCAATAGGTATTGGGGTCAAATATAAGTGAAATAAAACTAGGAAAGCAATACTATATGCTTGGACAGAATTTTAATAAACTAAGATGAAATATTTTTCTTTTCTTTTTTTGAATGCAATCAAAATGATGAAACAAATATGATGCAAGGAATATGGTATGCACGAAGTGATTATATTTATTTACTTTTTTTGGATGAAATTCGAAATTAATAGCAAAAGGAAAGTCAAGAAATGCAATAAATCCGACAAAATATTATGGTTTTCTTTTTTGGAACGCAGATATACTAGAAAAGGAAATATGACTAGGGACTAAATGCAAACAGATTCTTTTGGTTTTTCAAATTGTTTCTAAAGATCAAACACTACTAACTTCTTCTATTTCATTTTTCTAAAGTAATAAGAACACTAAGAACACAAAAATGGCAGAAATCGAAACTTAAAGGGAAAATGACATTTTAATGGTACTTTTTTATAAATGAACTAACAAAGAAGATAGAAACAACCTGATAGGAGCTTTTAAGCTCTGATACCAGATGATGTGGGCACAAAACTGAGTCTCACAAGGATAGATTGATGGAACCAAACTGCTGGTCGTATAAATCTTTTAGCTTGGTCAGATGATGGACTTGAAGGGGACTTGCGGATTGATGGCTTGATTGAATCTCTCAACCGGGTGGTTTGATGGAATGAAGTGGTTGACTCTCTCAACCTATGATGAATAAAGCTATCTGACTCTCTCAAACAACCTAATTCACAGAACTAAAGAAAACAAAGTGATTCTCACAACTCTGGTTTCTAAAGAACAAATCAATTCAAAGACACACTTTGAAAGGAAAAACAATACTTTTTGTAAAAAATTAGATGAAAGACGTGCCATACAAATGGTGATACTGATGAGCTTATATAATCCTCAGAATAAAAGAAATAAAACAGAAATCTTGCAAAACTAAGAAACTAGCCATTTGGAGTAGTTTGGGGGGATTTGGCTGAATGGGTGGGATTTCTTGAGTCTTGATAGCTGAGGCCTGAAATTATGACGTTTAGGAATGTCATGGTTCACTGAATGTGTCTTCAAATCCCCACAAAATAATAGAAAGAGGCGTTGGAGATCTTTGACAGAAATGCTGCTTGAAACCAAATAAAGTAAACTGCTCCATATTCCTCCCCTCTTGATCTTCTGCGATTTTAATGCTCTCATTATGTCTTCAGGATCCTAGGGTAAGAAAATATTTTCTCCTGGTCGCCATGACTTGGTTTGGTAATGATCAAACCAAAGAATTATCCAACTATCCATGTTTAGCACCGGTTTGATTTGATTGTATTCTCCAAAGATCCGCCTGATCCAGTGTGTGCTGGTGCTTCTTAAAGGGTTGTGGAATTCTTCTATAAATTGCACAAAGTCTCCTGGACGCCGGAATTGAGTATGACATATTATACACTCTTGATCTTCTAAATAAGGCAAGTCAGGCCACCTTTGACTTGAAAATGGCATATCTTCTAAACCATTAATCTTTTTGATATGAAAACAATTCTCTGCGTGCTCTTGTTAAGCTTAGAATCCATCAAAAGTAGTTTCATGAATAAATTCCTCATGGTTTGTAAGATATGGTGTTTTGATTGCACATATGTCATGACATGCTTCTTTAGATATTCTCAGCTTCATGTTCTTCCCTGGTCTTCTATTGATTTCTTTCTCCATGGTTGATGATGATTTGATGTCCTCATCAGATTCTATTAGCATATGCTTTATAAGCAGGTTGTAAGATGGATTAAGATTCAGGAGAAGACTGAAAACCTTGTCTTGTTCATATCTTTCCCTTATGACCTCTGGATCTAAGGAGAAAGGTCTAAGAACATCCAGCACTGCCCATAAGCTTCTGAACTTGCCAAAATATTTATTGAAATCCACTTCCTCCTGACTTAGGTTGATGATATTCCTCTTGATTTCAAACACCCGACTCAGGTTGGAGAGATTACCATCCTTGGCGGTTTCACAGTGTGAGTAAGCCTCCAAAATCGATTATGAGAGAGAGTTGTGGATGATCTCAAGTGCTTTTTGGTCCTCTCTGACCCACTTGTCTTCATCCCTCACGCAAATAACCTAACCATCCTCTTGAGTCATCCTCTTTGAAGCTTCAGACTTCATGATATGGTTGTCCCAAAGTCCATGACTTCCCAAGGTAACTCTGGCCACTCTTGACCAAAGTAAGTAGTTAGTACCCTCAAGGGGTACTGGAATCAACCTTTTCCTTTCTATTTCCATGGTAGACTTTCTTTTACCCAATGGATAAAGCTATTGTCCAGTGGGTAAAGATGAAGAACACAAAATTTTTATAAAACAGAAAAAGAGAGCTTTGAATAACCAGAGAGTTGAGAAGCTTAGACGCTCTAATGAAGATACTCTAATAATAGAATGCAGAGAAACAGAGTAGCCAAGAGTTAAACAGAGAAAACAAAGTATGGAAAACAGAGTAACTGGAAAACAGAGTAAATGGAAGAACAAAATGGTTTTGGTGGAATCTAAAGAGTTTAGGAGCTTAAAGCTCTGATACCATGTTAGAATTGTGAAAATATGAGGGGATTAGGTGAGTTTATGTGAGATTTGGGTGTAGATCAATGAAGAACAGAGTAAGAACAAGAGAGTTAGTTTCTGCACACTTTAGAGAGAGAGAGGAGAGAGAGAGTGACGAAATTGGAGATTAAGATATTATTCTCCTTAGTTTACATTATTTCAGAGGTGTACAATATATTGGCAACTTGAATGAGCCATGAAGAACAAATAAAGAATAAATAAACTAAAAGACAGCTACTCTGGTCAAGGGAAAGTGACTGCTCACCAAGAGCTCCAAAACTTATGCAGAACATGGGATCTCCTTATTTTAAATAATTCAAACTCTGTCCTCTTGTCAAAATAAATCCCCAACGGCTATATAAAGTTCCCCAAAGCTAGGTTTGTCAACATTCTTCACTTGTCTTAACTTGCACTTCAAGTTAGGTCATCATGGTTGAGTTGTACAGACAGAAACATAACTCTCGCTTAGACAGAAACCTAACTCTCGCTCAGACAGCTCTTTCTTCATCTTATTCTTCCTCTTTGGTTCTTAATCTCAATACCTCTCTTATTTATTTCTTTATATCAATAGAACCGTGGGTTGATATCTCTATTGACTTTGTTTTGGGACTGCCTAGAACTAGAAAGGGTAGAAATAACATCTTTGTGGTGGTTGATTGGTTTTCTAGGATTGCACATTTCATACCTTGCCATAAAACTGATGATGCATCCTTAGTGGCTGATGTATTCTTTAGAGAAGTTGTTAGACTCCATGGAATGCCCAGGACTATAGTTTCTGATAGAGACTTTAAGTTCCTTAGCTATTTCTGGAAAACCTTGTGGGGGAAATTAGGCACTAGATTGCTATTTTCAACTACTTGTCATCCACAAACGGATGGGAAAACTGAGACTGTCAATAGAACATTGTCTACTCTCTTGCGTGCAATCATCAAAAAGAACATTAGGACTTGGGAAGACTATATGTCTCATGTAGAGTTTGCATACAATATGTCAATGCATTCAGCCACTAAGCTGACTCCTTTTCAAGCCGTCTATGGATTCAATCCATTGTCTCCATTAGACTTGTTTGCTTTACCTTTGAAAGAACATACTAACCTTATTGGTCAGAAGAAGTCCGAGTTTGTTAGATCTTTGCTTGAACAGGGTCAAGAGGAACATAGAGGACCGCACCAAAATGTATGCAAGAAAGAAGAACAAAGGCAGGAGAGAATTGGTGCTGGAACCAGGTGATCTCGTTTGGATTCACCTTAGGAAGGAAAGGTTTCCTAATGAGAGGAAGTCCAAGCTGATGCCAAGGACAGATGGTCCATTCAAAGTGCTCAAGAGAATCAACAACAATGCTTACCAGATTGATCTCCAAGGTAAGTACACTATTAGCTCAACGTTCAATGTTTCTGACTTGATCCATTTTGTTGCAGATAAATCGGATTTGAGGTCAAATCCTTTTAAAGGAGGAGGGGATGGTGTGACCACCATTGGACCAGATGCAACCTCAGACGGAACCAGCAGCCAAGAAACAAAAGAACCAAAGGCGGAGCCTTACTTGGGTGAGATACAGAAGCTGATGGACGACCTAGAGCGAGTAGACCCATATGTAGCCGACTGGACGAGTGGAGAAGAGGAAATGGACCAGAATGCAGCTCAGCGTGAATCTACGTTTGAAAATAACACTGAAGAATCAACTTCGCATGAACAAAACTATGATCAAGAGAAACATAAGGTGGATCAGCTTCAACAGACGGATAGATGGAATGGCCAACTTCAGGATGATTTGATCTTCTCAACTGGACCTATTACAAGATCAAAGAACAAAACTCAGAGACAAGCTCTACTAGCTCTGTTTGATCACGTGAGAAAAGAGGAGGAGTTAATCAAGACTGGAGATAAACCAGCCGGTTGGTTTAACATGTTTTCGATTTGTACTTAATTTAAACTAGTAAACCAAAGATAATTAGATTTAGGTTTTCGATTCAGGGTAAACCAATTTCAATTGGGTTTAGGATTAGTAATTCGATTAGGAATAGGATTAGACTAAACCAACTTGGTTTAGGATTAGGGTTAGGATGTTTATTCTATTTAATAGGCGCCGCTGGGAAGTTTAGGACTCATTTAATAGACAAAATCTTTTCAGCAATTTCTTGCCTTGTTACTGCTTTCTCTGTTCAGCTAAAGGAACATTGATCTTCATCTAACGGAAGGAATTCCTTGTGATCCATCATCAAAAATACATGGTAATATTGTGTCTTTGAGTAGCAACACATATCTGAGGCATCCCCATCTCGAAGGAGAGAAGTTTATCAATAGATCCGAGTGCTAGTAGCCTCTAGATCGACTCTCTGTCAATCCCCTTCAAGTGATAGAGGAGAACAGCTTATCTAGGCCGCACCACAATCTAGCATGCCATGTGTTACTGACCATGCAGATAGAAGGCCCTGTCCTTTGAAGATGATAAAGTGCATCCTGGTTGTGTCCTCTTCCAATCAACTGCCCTATCTTTAAATCTTGAAACTCAACCTCATCTACTCTGAAGATAACTTGACAACTCAAGTCAGACGTAGCCTTCCTTACTGACAACAAGTTAAATGTAAACTGAGGCATATACAAGGCAGATGATTCCTTATCAAACAACCTAAGATTCCCTACTCCTTCTATCTTAATCTTATCTCCATTTGCTATAATCACATTCCTTGAGGCAGGCCTGACATCACTAATCAAACTCCTATCACTAATCATGTGATGGCTAGCTCCTGAATCTATAATTACGGGTTTAGAGTCAAGAGAGTGTGTACCAGCCTTTTTTGGGTAAGATAAGGGCTTTTGCAGCTTTGATGAAGGAGTTCAGGTCACTCCTGGTCACTGGTCCATCAGTACTGGTTGCACCAGCTTCATTTCTCCATGTTCCTCCTTCATTCAAGTTACTAATGAAAGCTGAGTACATGGTCTTTCCTTCAAGTGTTTGATGCTCAATCTTTTTGAGCAAGTCCTTGGCCAACTTGATCTCCGTCATATGTGGCTTCAGGTTCCTCCTTCTATGTTTTTTTTGGTCTTCTTGTGCTCAGGAAACAACATTACACTTGGCGACTTCTCTGTAAGAAGAACAGGCTGTCATTCCTTCTCAAAGAGTGTGTGATTGGCTTGCTCTCTCTGGATAAGAGCACACACACTTTCTACACTTGGAAGGTTTTCTTCCCTCAGAACATGCTTTATCAGCTGGCTGTATGAAGGTTTTAGAGTCAGTAACAGGCTAAAGACCACATCTTGTTCTTGTCTTTCTCTTGAGACTTCCAAATCACTAGAGCTTGGTCTCAGCATATTGAGCTCTGACCATATGCTTCTAAACTTTCCAAGATGCTGGTTGAACTCTCCTTCATCTTTTTTCAGGTTGTTGATAGGTTGCTTGACTTCAAACACCCTACTTAGGTTAGATAAGTTGCCATACACCTTCTGAAGTGTATCCCCCAACTCTTTGGAAGTTTCACAATATGGGTAAGCTTCCAATGTTGAAGTCTCAAGGCTTTTTTGAATAATGGATAACACCATGAAATCCTCCTGATCCCATCTGCCATCGTCAGCCAACACCACTTCTCACCATCCTCTCCTAGGATGGTTTTCTTTAGATGTAAACCATCACAAATATGGCCCCATAAACCCCTTCCTCCAAGGGCTATCTTCACCAATCTGGACCAAAGCAGGTAATTAGAACCCTTCTAAGTCACTGGAATGGTTATTGCTGTAGAGTTCTCCATCTTTTCCAGCTATGGACCACTGGATAATAGGATGAAGACAAGAGAAATTTTGAAAATATCAGAGAGATTTGCGGAAGTTAGTAAAGAGAATGAAAGATTTGAAGAGAATTAAGGTCTCAAGCGCTAGAATGCTCTGATACCATGTGAGATTTAGAGAAATATTGAGATATTAGATGAAGAACATGAAGAACATGAGAGAGAGAAGGGAAGTCGAAATGGACAGAGAGAATATGAGGAAATCTGTTTCCTTAACATAATAATGTTCCTGGTTACATGCTTTAAATAGACAGATATTCAGATACAAGTTGACAAAGAATATAATAAAAAATGAGAGAGAATAAGACAAAGGGCTATTGCAGCTGAAGTGAAAGTGACTGCTCATAAGTGGTCCCCAATTGATTCTCTGCCTCAACAGACCTGTAACTTCGTTCTCCCAACGTCTTTATTGCCTTGCACCCTACGTTAGGCCAGAGAATGTATGGACCACATTTCTTCTTCATCTCGGATGCTCCTCTTTCTATCTCCTCATCTGTTTGTCATTCTTGGCTTCATGACAACACCAATGGTGTTTCCGAGTGTGCTACCATTCTCCTTAAGAGCTTTGATGAAAGCATTAATGTCGGAACTCCTTATGGGCTCTTGATCCATGTTCTTGACTGAAGAGTTTTGAGATGCCATAGCCTTCCCTTTGTAAGAAAATCATAGTCTAGGTCGTGTGTGTGATGAACAAGCCCTTTAGGGCGAAATGATGTCTTGAAATGATGAAGGAACGGTCTGATGAAGAACAGCATGAACTTGGACATAAACAAGAGATTTAGAGAGATTAAGAGATTATAGACTAAGAAAGGGAGAGATTAAGAGTTTCTAAACCAAGAACACACTTTGTTTATTATGAATGAGAGGGGCCCCCGTACTCTCTTCATAATAAAAAAGTGTGTTCTTGGTTTAGAAACTCTTAATCTCTCCCTTTCTTAGTCTATAATTTCTTAATCTCTCTAAATCTCTCTAAATCTCTTGTTTCTGTCCAAGTTCATACTGTTCTTCATCAGACCTTTCCTTCATTATTTCAAGACATCATTTCGCCCTAAAGGGCTTGTTCATCACACACACGACCTAGACTCTGATTTTCTAACATGGTATCAGAGCCAGGTTCATTAAAACCTGGTTGTTCCTTCCTAAAATCCATCACAAGTCCTGCCTCATCTCAGATCCAAGCCATAGAAGACCTGTCCATCATCTTCTGGTCCATCCAGAAGATGATATCTGACGCCATGGTGGTTTCTAATGGCCTCTCCTCTTCTCTCATGTCCATTAAAGGCGTGTCTAAACTCAATTCTAAGATGAAACCTTTCCAGAAAAAAGCTTTATCACTGTTTATGAAGTTGGCGACTTGGAAGGTGAAGAAAGGTGGAGTCTTTTTGAGACGGGGTTTCAAGGAGAAGGTCTTGACCAGAAGGAGAAGGTGTTAGGTGATGATCCAGCTCTCTTACCCACCAGAGTCATGACCTGTAACCAAGGAGGCTCAAGGAATCAGCTCATATTCCTTGGTTGTAAGCTAATCCTAAATCTCTTGATATGAGCTTGTGATGATATCTGGTTGTTTGTGTTGTGTTCTTTTGAATCCGTGGGAAATGATTTGAATAAGCTAGATAGTATTCTCTAGTTAGTCCCAGGGATCTCTTGAGTCTTGTTTGAGTTTGAGAAATGAAAAGCTTTGCTCCGGTTCTGTTATGAGTTGTGTTAGGATGTTAAATGCTTGTGTGTATGGCTGGTTGAGTTGTTGGTGCTTGTGTGTATGGCTGGTTGATTAAGCACAGCTGCAAGGGTGATGCACTCCTGGTAATGGAGAAACACAAGGCAAGGTCATCACCTAAATCTTGAGTTTTGGAATTCATGAGTGTTTGTCTCATGTACGGAGTGATTCATTCAACTTGTGACTGAATCCCCTTCAACCATACAACAGGTACTCACCATTCAAGAGCAGAGACAAACAACTTGTGGTTGAATCCTCATACACAGCTTAATATACAACCAAGTATCCTAGAGAGTAAACTGGTTATATCAAGCAGAAACTCCCTAGTATGAATCAATCTTTCTGAAGTAACACAACACTTTGAGTTTGTCTACCTAAGATGAAGAGGATTTAGAATCAGTAATCTAGAGTTTAAGAAGTAAATAAAGAAGAGTTTAGAGTGAGTTTTACACGTATTAGGCTGCCTTAAGAGAGATAGAGTTAAGGCAGCCTCTAAACTATAATGCTTAACTCCTTACATTAAGAATATTGTTTAGACACAAGAAAGAGAGAGAGAGAGATGAATTTAGAGAGAGAAACTTGTATTGATTCAGGTTTGCTACAACTTCTTATGCACCCATGTGACTTTTCACTACCTAATTCAAACCATATCCTTCCTTTTGAATTCATACTGAGTATCCTAAGATTTACTGAGCTTAGCAATGTCCCTTAAGCCTTCTCACACGTTTCTTGCCTTGCAAGGTAAGTTAGGTCAAGATGATTGCTTGTGGAGCAAGTTTGTACGGACATAACCAAATTGGCTTCTCTTGATGAACTCTCTTTAAATCATCAACCAGCTTCTTCTTCTGGTCATTCCTTTCTTCATTTTAACACTCCCCCTCAAGCTTAACCATAGGATATCCTTGGGAAAGCTTGGAACTGAGAGTATTTGCCTCATTAAAAACCTAAGTATGAAAAACCTCTTGGGATAAAACCATACTTAGGGAAAAAGAGTGCAACCACCCTCATCATAGGGATTGGCCAGTAGGTTTATGAGTCTTACGTTCAAGTTTATGGACTCATAAACCCTGGATCATGGCCTTACTTCAATGGCAAGCAGGCACCAATGCCTTCCTTGCTTCAAACTCAAAATTGCCTGGAAATCTCCATGTGGCTGGTTCTTTGTCTCCCCCTTTCTTCTGGCATCCTGCCATCATCAAAGGGTTTGATTAACGACAAGACTCTTCTGTTTCAGAAGGAAAATTTCACACTAAAAGCAATGTTGTTGAGGATTGTTAGTGATTATCCTGGCTTAGGGACATTGGTTGGGTGTAAATTCAAAGGGAAACAAGCGGGTACCATATGTGTACAAGACACACCCTTTAGATGGGTGAAGTTCAGTGTAAAGCATGTTTATTTGGGCAACAGAAAGAGGCTGAGGCGTGAGCATCCTTATAGAAGAAGGGGAAAATGGATTTACAACACAGTTGAGGAAGGGACTGTGTCTAGAATCCAAACTGGAACAAAGACTTTTGAGACACTCAAGGATTTCAGAAAAGAGAGGAATAGCAAAATAAGAAGAAAATATATGTGCGAAGAAGTGGTTAATCCAGAGGATGAATACGAAGAAGACACACATCATTGGAGGTGGAAGAAAAGTTCCACCCTTTTTGAGTTACCTTACAGGAAGGTAAATATTCAGTTTAAGTTTCCAACTACCAATATTTGTCTATTTTATTAACAATATTATTCGTCTGTGTTATGAAATGCTTGTTTGTCACAACATTGTTGTCATGCACGTGGAGAGAATGTATATGATGCTATGCTATCTATTATGATGCAAAATTCAAAGTCAAAAGATGGTATGAAATCAAGAAAGGATCTGGAAGATATGAGGATTCGAAAGAACTTACATGTTCAGCTCAAAGGGAGGAGAACATACTTACCTCATGATGCTTATTGGCTGAAGAAAGATAAAAAAAGATTATGAAATAGATTAAAGTCTATTTAGAGGACTAGATGGATATTTTGCGAACATTGCCAGAGGTTAGAGTCCACTTTGTCCCTTGCGTAAAAATGCTTGCAAGGTTTTCGTTCTAGTGGCAAAAATTGGAGATGCAAGAGTTTGGAGACCAAATAGATAAGTTGAATTCATATCTGATGCTCTAGGTACCATTGTGGCTTGGCCTAATGACAAAGTTAAATTTGTCTGAAGCTTATATGTTTCAAGTAGCTATGTTTAAAAACTTTCGTGTTTTGATGGGGAAGTTTGTGTTGTTAGGTTTTGTTGAACTTGATGTTTGTCAACTGATATGTAAGCTTTTCATGTTTAATATTATTTATGTTTAATCCTTATTATGTTTAATATTAATTTTATTTTAATTTATTTTGATATTATATTGCGCTTTTAAATTAATTAGAATCATAAACCCTACAAAAAAAATCTTTAAAATATATCACATGGGATCAATATGAGAAATCAAATGCTGTATTAAAATATCTATAAAACAAAACGAAAATCGCTATCCATTTAAAACATAATATAGCAGAAGCAAAAAGCACTATTTTAAGTGGCATACCTATTATCGCGGCCGATGATACATCTCTTGTCTATTGTCTGTGATATTGTTAGATAGCATTTTTGCGGCGCAATTAATAGTCGATTTACTTGTAGTGATCTACTAGTTTATAATTTACTGCCTAGTTATATCTTAAAATCTCTTGTCTATTGTCTGTCAAAGCTCTCTGTGGATTCGATCCCTAAGACTACAACAAAACCTCTTATTTGAGAGAGAAAGTTGCCTTTGAGTAATTTGAGCGATATCAATCACAAAAGAAGCTGATCGGGATTTGAGGACAAATTCTTTTGAAGAATAACATGAAGTGTATATCTAATCTCAGGCTGTAGCTGATGAGAATGTCCAATTTGCTCGACCCAAAAATGTTGGCTGATTACAACCGTCTAGATCAATACTATACTAACAGATCTGCTATTCTTCCTCCTACTTTCCAGAGGTAAGATTTCGAGGTTAAGCATGTGTACTTTACACTTGTGGAACAAACACCTTACCATGGTCACCAACATGAGCATCTGATGTACCATCTTGAGCGGTTTGAGGATCTTGTTTCTTATATCAAAGCCAATGGAGTCCTTGAGGACTACCTTTCTGTAAGCTCTTCAAGTACTCACTTGCTTGAGATGCTTCATATTTGCTTAAGCTTTTACCTCCAGGATCTCTTACATCCTGGATAATATCAAAACCGCCTTCTTGAGTAATTTGTTTGATGATGCGTGATCTGAAGACTTGAGGAACATAACTTCTATATTCACAAAGGAGGCTGGAAAATCTTTCAGAAGTTCCTGGATCAGATCCAAGTCATATCAAAGAGATTGTTTACACTATGGTTCAACAAGGTACAACAGCTTAGTACCTTCTTCAGAGGCATCAATGTTGTTTACAAGATGGCTCTAAACACTACTAGTGAGAGAAATTCCAACACTGGGAATCTAGAAAAAGCTGTGAGACTTATTGAGAACTTGGCTTCTAGCAATAGCATCAAAAACACTGATTTGGAGAGGAAGAAATCAGCTTGGGAAAGGAACAGATGGATGGAGTTAAGGCCAAGCTAGACATTGTTCACAAGCTTCTCAAGAAGCAGGTGAGCTTTGCAGAAGATGTAGAGGCTGCTGATACCGCCAGTGATAAGGGCGACGAAGAGGATGTGAACTACATCAGTGGCACTGGTTTTCAGAGGTACGAAAATCAAGGGGGAAACATGAACACTTATGGCACTGGTAAAAGGAGTAATTACAGCAACAACAACAACAACAAGAACAACAACAACAAGAGCTATTGGAGCTTCTTCTTACAAGAATCCTCCACCAACAACTAGAAAGCATGATTGATCAGGTTCTTGAGGGTTAGCATAAGCTGACAGTGGATTTTAATGGGAAGATAGATGTTATATACAACAACCTAAATGACAAGTTCGAAGCTCTCATCACCCATGGGATTATTATGCGAGGAGACAGGTGGAACTGGTTAAAGGAAAAGATGTGGCTGGACAGAAGCACCACATCAGTGCCATCATAGATGAAGATTTCTAGAAAGTGGTAAAGGAGGAGAAACTCCAAGAAAGAAGTTTTCAAGTCGAAAGCTCCATTTCCTTCGGAAGTTCGCAATCGTGTCCACCGACAACAACCTCTGAGTACCGATCGATACCCCAAACAGAATCCATAATATCTAATGAAATGGCAAGCGTCGATCGACACGCTACCCTTTACGATTACAAAGTATTGATACAAACCTATTGAATGCATCTAGACACTCGTCTCGTACATCAACAAAGCTAGTAATGGACACCATTCAAAAACCCAAATATGCATTATCACCTATGATTTTTTAGCAGGCTACTGAGGGAAAAATTTATATGAGAAAGAAGAACAAGGTTCCTAAGTGTCTAAAGAGAGAGGCTAATGAGAAAGAAATGGATAGTTTCACCAAGAGGATGTTGAGGATCCCAGTGGACCTGCCATTTGATGATGCTTATTGGGCCAACAGACTTTGGATAGATTTCAGAGAGAGCAAAGAGACATAAGAGGACATTGAGTGTACGTTTCATCAGATAAGAGAGAAGATGAAGCAAGGGATTACATTGAAGAAGAAAAAGTGACCTTGGGAAGTTTGTGGTTCCCTGCATGATTGGAGGTCACATCTACCCTAATGCAGTATGCAACAGAGGTTCTTTAGTCAATATTATGCCCATGTGGTGGCTGCGCAGCGTGTCTGAAGATAGAAACTTCTAGTGATTCATTCACCTTTGTGGATTGCTCGAGGTGAATTTAGGAGGGATTGTTAGAAACCTTCAGGTACAAATTGGCAATGCTCTAGTTCTAGAACATTTTCATGTCATGGATATTTAGATAGACTTAAATTCTTCTCTATTACTTGGAAGAACCTTCATAGCTACTGTAGGATCTGTTTGTGACATGAAGACAAATAGGTTGTATCTCGCACTCATCAGTGAGACTGATTTCTATGACCATGTAAAAGTTGTCAAGGGGAAAACACCATATATTGAGATAGGAGATGATCCAAGGTTTGTGGCAGTTTGCTATTATGATTCCGGCGCAAAGTATGAAGATGACGGTGAGGCGTTGATTAACACCCAACCTTCAGAATCAATAGATACCCCTGGGATTTCTTATGAGAGGCTTTTATGATTGAAGCTGCCTTTCCACCTAAAAGAAAAGTCAGTGTAGTAGCACCAGATGAGAATGAAGTTTACAGAGATGCAAAGGGCAATGCACATGCTAAGGATGCAAGGATCATCAAAATAAGAAGATAACAAAGCAATACTTAAGTTTGCAGATAGTCGGTGAAGCTGTTATTTAAGTCTTCTAGTGTATGATGAATGTTTTAAGATGTCTGGACTTCGTCCTACAGCAGCTTATCAGCCAAAACCTGAGGTTTACAGATAGCTGACCTCTATATAGCTCATGAGAGGATGTCTGTTGATTTCTACAGAAAGATTGATGCAATCTACTACCCTCTCTATAACAACATTGGATGGTTAAATAAATGTATGGAAGAGCTACAAATAAAAGTGGATTACACACATGAGCTTATTCAAAGAAAGCAAGACACTACAAGAAAAATGGGTATTAATAGCATCAGATTATATTGTTTATTACAGTTCTGCTATTATTTACCAACGCTTGCTTTTGGTATAGTGTTTGTCAATTTAAAACGCCATATTTGTTCCCGCGGGAAAATAAAAATTTTAGCTGCGTAAATTTGCAAAGTGTAGGCGTCTTACCATTGCATAACTAAAATTAAACACTATCGTAATTGCAAAATATCTCAAATTTTAATAAAAAAAAAAAACACTTTAAGTTAACCTTGCCACTTGTCGATTCCCAGTTTAACTCTTTCTTCACTTCTCATACAACGAATAATTCCTTAAACAAAACCTTGATTCCTTCTTTGTTTCTCAGAAAATGCAGAGAGTCCTCTTGAATCGAAGCTTGAATAGGTATGTTCTCATTCAATCCTAGCTTCTTTGCTCTATCTCAGATATATCGTTTCTTTGTTATCAACAAAGGAATGGAAAACAATTTTATTTTCGTTTTCGATTCTTGGTTTGTATGAACATGCATGTGGATGTTTGTGATTTTGGGTTTCGACTTTTAATTTGGGTTTCAATTCTTAGATTGTGTGAACATGCATGTGAAAGTTGTGATTTTGGGTTTCGAATTATATTTTGGGTTTCAATTGAATCTGTTTTTCATTTACCAGTTTTAGAAATGGCGAAGACAAGAGGAGGAGGACAAGTTGGTTCTCGTCGTAGTAGACGTAATCAAGCCTTGGAGGTAGAAGATCTAACACCGCAAGTTACATCTGCAACAACACTAAAGGTCGATAAGGAAAGAACAGCAAAGAAAGTGGCTTCCCCCAACAAAAATTTAGTTGTAACTAAGAGAAGAAGGGGTAAAAAGAAGAAAGTGGCTGCTGAAGATGATGGGGTAGAACATGTAACACCACAAGATGATGAGGTAGAAGATGTAAGACCTGAAGTTGACTCTGTGGAAGAAGATATGGGTAATGACAATGAGGCTGATCAAACTAAGAAAGCAATGTCTGAACAGGATAAAAAAGATTCTGAGATAGAAGGAGAGTGACTGGACAAGAACATAAGGATGATAAGACAAGCTGCCAGTATGGAAGAAGAAGGTGGACACATAGAGAAAGAGAATGACGACAATGAGAATGAGAATAAAGAAGAAGCTGTCAATATGGAAGAAGAAGCTCAAGATGATGAGATTCCTATTACTGAAGGAATTTTGTTACCAGAGGATGAAGTGAAAGCAAAAGATAAAAGAGGACCAACAAAAATGCGTTAAGCTGCTGAAAATCCTAATGAAAAAGTTGCAGTTACATTCACTGACTTTGGTGATCCTGTTGGACCTGGTTTAGTAACACTATCATATTTTCTTGGTCCTCTTGTGAGAGAACACGTTCCAGTAACACATTCTGATTGGAAAGAACTTGATGCAGGGACTAAAGAAATAATGTGAGAAGAAATTCAGGTGTGTATATATATGCAACTAAGTTTTGTTGAACAACTATGAAATTATAAACATGTTTGCCATTTGCTTATTTTGATGCGAGGGAGGTTTAACTTGCAAGAAGAGTGGCAGAAAGCTGTTATTTTCAAGTTGTTAGGAAGTTTGTGGAAGGTTGGGAAGTCAAGGCTAGTGTCACAAGTACATACTGCGAAGATTGCTGCTGTGAGAATAAATTTAAAACCCAGCAATATCCCATCCATTCAAGTGTTCATATGAACCAATCAGTATATTTGAAAGATCCATCCATTCTACCTTCTCAAGCAAAACAGATTTTCTACTCTAAGAAATATGATAATTCAAATTAGTATGTTGTTATGAGAGCACCACCTAGAGGCTATCATGAGTTGGAAACATAAAAGGATTTAGATGGTGCACTTTTTCTTGTCCAAAAGCCGATAATTTTGATGGTGAAGCTTCTAATGATGGTAGTGTTTATGTTAGGAAGGATTATGAAGGGTTATTAGTGGGTAGATTGATAGTATGTTTGATAGGTGTTGATGGTTTGTGTAAACAAGGAAATGTTTTATGGTTTTTTAAATAATTAAATAATTTTTTATTTTTATAATATCATTAATTATTTTTATTGCAAATATTCGAAATAAATACAACATTTAAATATTCAAAATAAATACAACATTCAGACAATAAAAAAACAAATTAACAACACAAATAATTTGCAATCTTTTTACAACAAACTGCTATATGTAAAATCAAATTAATGAATTTTTAATAATATTTGTATCACATTATTAAAAATATTAGCAATTGCATAGAAATACGTTATCGTTATTTATTTAACTATAGCATACTAAAGATCCACTATAGAAAGTGTTGGACCTACGATAATGGGTGTTGTCCGAGCGTTTTAGGAAACACTATTATATCGAACTCATAGCATTTAACAGCCATTATTATTACCCACATTACTTGTAGTGAGAGCACCAAACCAAAGGAAAAAAAACCATCATAAGATTTGCAGGCACCAACTTCAAGATGAGAAAAGAAGATGTTGATACATGTTTTCCACCAAGTGTTCCATTACCTCCATACTTGATGTGATCATGTAGAGGATGAGACCATGAACCAGCAGGCTGATAAAGATGCCTTAGCCATTCATAAGGTCCCATGACTCATTCCAGGTCCAAGAAACTCAAAGAAGCTATTGGAAGTTTACTCAAGATATCATGGAAACAAGAAAATTGTCTTGGTCGAAGCTTGATCAACCAAGACACATTCCAGCATAACCACCTTCAAGTTGATCATCATCTAGGCAAGTAGGATTGTGTGTGCTCTTTTCCTCACTTTTGGTTTTTTCCCAATGGGTTTTACGAGGGAAGTTTTTAATGAGGCCACAAGACTAGTTCTCACATCTCCTAGATGATGCATCTCGGTTACATCTTGGACCGGCCTTATGTTATGTTTAAGCTACGCTTTTTATTTAATGTACGTTTTCGAAAACTCTAGTTTGGTCTTTGGTTTCTTTCCCAAAGGAGCGTGTGTCTTTACTCCTTTGCTAGTTTTGAAAGCTTGTGCATGTACATGTCTTTCCATATTTGTATGGTCCTAAAACTCTCTAGTAAGTATCAAGTCTTTTCTTCGAAACCCTTTCCTTTTCTTTCATCTTTGGCGAGTTGAGAGAGATTTCTGGTGTGTAATATCCAGAGCTTAAGATATTCTAGTTGGTGTGTAATATCTTATTAGCTTCCTAGGAGTATCAAGAGATCATCTAACCCCTCTTGTGTCACCAATCGATCCACTGCCTTTGATAAACTTGACTATCTTGATTTGTTTATGCAAAGGATTATCCCATCTGTTCCAGAGCATCATCCTCGGATCATAGTACGTGGTCTCAGAGAATCTTTTTAAGGGAAGTTTTCAATTTTATTTTGTTTTTTGGTCTGTTCATCTCCTCCGAATGAGTTGGCTCGTCGCGAGGCCAAGGAGAAGGCAAACCCCGTACGCGGCATGCCTCCAAGACCTGCGGCTCTAGCCGATGCCTTGACTCCCGAGGTTTCCCCCCCCCGGTACACGTCTACGCGATGATTTTCCTGCCGGAGGGGAGATCGCCGTGTGTCCTCTACGACCCCAGTCCACGTCGTCGATGTGGAATCGGTTCACGAATTGATGCCTCCTCCCCTAGCACTTAGCACGATTCCGGCTCCTATGTCGAAGGGTCGTATGAGACCTTGTGCTAATCCCTACGCAGCCAAGAAGAGGAGTTGTACTAAGGACTTCGAAGCTGATCCTCTGCCTGCTACGGTGTCCAGACATCCCGCCAAGTTTTTTTTGAGAATAAAATCTTCTTCCTTTCTCGTTTCTCTTTCCTTTTGTGTACCGATCGTTTCTTGACTTCCTTTTTTCCTTTGCTTCACAGTTTGTCTTGTTGATCGATGGGATGATCAGCGAGTGTGGGTCAGAAGCTGATCATCTTGCTAAGGAGTTGGCAGAGTCGCGAGAAAGGTCGTCACAGCTTGAAGGAAAGTTGAAGGTTATCGAGGATGCTCATTCCCTTGAGATAACTCAGTTAGAGTCTCGGATCGGCGAGCTGGAGCATGATCTTGTGAAGACCGCAAGCTCTTTTTTAAGGTGAGAGAGGAAAATACGGCTAAAACCTCGGAGTTGTGCCGGCTAAAGCGTAACATCAAGAGTGGGGAAGACTTGTCGGTCGACGAGGCCAAAAAAGCCGTGCGTGCCGACTTTCGGACCCATTTGGCGAGGATCACTGACTCCCTTGATTCCTTGGCGGTCGTCCGCGTCAGGGACTTGGCCTTGGAAGGCTTTGATGGAGGGATGAAAGAGGTCCAGCTGTTTTACGGTAACACACCTCCGTCTCTGCGAATCGAGGAGGCAAAACTTTCAACTCGTAGAGCGGAGTTAGTGGACGTGGACGGAGACTTCGACCTGATCCTTACGGGCCTGAAATCTCAGTGCATCCTCCCGCCTCGCTCGGGCAACGCTGAGGGTCCGGGTCCTATAGCCAAGGAAGGTGGAGGCGAGGCGGTTCTGAACCTAGAAGGGGTGATGTGTGAAGGTGAGGCTCCGCGTGCGGAGGATGATTAAGCTTGCAGTCTCTTGTGAGACTTTGTTTATTTTACTGTTATTGTTCGTGTTTTGCTCCGGCCGAGTGTGGCCGTGTTTTTATCTTGGGACTGGCCGCTTGTGGCTTTGAATCCCCGTCGCTTCTGCGAATTTTTAAATGAAATTTGTCCCTTGTTTTTCCAAGGTTTTATCGAGCATCGATATGGGTGAAGGAGTTTAAGTAGATTTGGATTTTTGTTAAGTATAGAGGGAAGGATACGAGTTGTCATCTAGCTCCCAACTCTTTTGCTGATCGTCCTATTAGTTGCTCGTTCGAGATGTTTGAGAAGTTTTCCAAAGTTTCGAGAGTGCTTAGATATGGACGAAGAGACATGCTTTCAGGATCTTGTATCTTTTCGATATCATGCCTTGAGACGTTATACACAAGTGTGCTGGGTTTAGCAAGACCTAGGTCTAATCACAGTTCTAGGGGGTGTGGTGACTACTTTGAGTTACGTTTCCTGTATCGTTTCCGACCTGATTCCGTCCTGCTTTTGAGTCTGCGATATGTTCTCGGCTTATATGATTCGTATGGTAGGAATCGAGAATCTCTTCGGGGTCAATTTTTAAGTCTGCCAAAAGGCTGACCAAAATTTTGGATTTCCTTTACAGCGCTATAACCCTTGTGTCGGGTGTTCGAGAGCTATCTCTACGAGATGACTTAGTCTGCTTAGGTCGTTAAGAGTATGTTGTGACCAGCAAAAAACTTATAGGTAGGTATTACCGTTTTTGAATTTTTGCGAAGGACACGTGTTAAGACGGTGTGTGTTTTATAGTTGCAGATGGATTGTACTTTAAGGCGAGTATTCCTTATCGGAAAGCTTTGACGAAAAAGATGGTCTTATGAGCGTTAGTGATGTCTCATTGTGTCGAAGGTTGAATTTTTTACCTTATTTTTAAGCTAAGGGAATTGCGAGATGGAGTGTTCCGATGATAGACGGATTTTGGGAGGTTTTCTGTCGAGTTAAAAAGTTTCGAAAGTAACGAGTTTTGGAGCGGATTTTTTTATTTTATTTTTAGGAGTATACGAGTATACGTATACATACCCACTCCCCCCCTTTTAATGAAGGGGGACAGCTGAGCTCATCTTGCGATGAATTGTCTACGTACCCTCGTCAGGGATCAAACAGTCTCCTAGTTCAGTTCCAAGCGTTGTTTAGTGGTAGTATTTCTTGAGATCGCGTTCCAAGTTCTCGGAATTTTGATGTCTTGGATATTTGCAATTACGTCCATATCTGGTCAGACAACTTTTATGACTTTGTATAGTCCTTCCCAGTTTTCTCTGAGTTTTCCAGCATTCCGTTTGGCGGTGTTCTGGAAAACTTTTCGAAGGACTAGGTCAACTTCTTTTAATATATAGCTTTGCATGTTATTGTTATAGTAATTTGCGGCCGCCTGCTGATAGTTTTGAATTCGTATAAGGGCCTAGTCCCGACGTTCGTTGATCAGATCGAGCTTGTCAAGCAGCATCAGATTGTTTGACCCTTCTTGTACACTGGGAAATACGACATCCGCTGGGGTCATGGACTCGGCCCCATATTCAAGGGTGAACGAGGTTTCTCCCGTTGCACGTCACGGAGTTTTGCGTTGTGACCATAAGACTCCTTCGAGTTCTTTGGCCCATCTACCCTTTTTGGCGTCAAAACTTTTTTTGAGTCCATCAAGGATGGTCTTGTTAGTAGTTCCGGCTTGTTCATTGAATGACTTCAAGAACGTATATCCAGAAAGGTACAAAGAACTCAGTTTAGTGGGTTACATGAGTGGATGCACTTAACTTTTCAGGTTGAGCAACAAATCAAGCGCAAGATCACCAATACTGGATCAACGAGAACCAAGCAGCCATGGAACTTTGCTAGTAAGAAACCAGTATCCAAAGTTAAGGCTGTGAAGATTTATTATCGGTTCAAAGGTAAATGTAATGAGCCATAAAAAGGGCCTAGACCAGAGTGAGGTACTATCCTAACAATGAAAATGCTCAAGTTTTAGATGTCATGGGTGAGGTCACATGGCCAAGGAGTGTCCAAATCAGAGGGTTATGAAAGTAACTGCCAATGGAGACTATGAGTCTCAATATGAACCCAACATAGAAGCTATAGATTCAGGAGAGGAAGTGAAGTTTCCTGACACTGGTGAGATGCTGGTTACCATAAGAGTGGTAAGTTTAACCATCAACCAGGAAGAAAAGGGTCAAAGAGAGAACCTCTTCAACACTCGCTGCGCCATCAAAGCTAAGTTTTGTAACTTGATTATAGATGGAGGATCTTGTATTAATGTGGCTAGCAAATATCTGGTGGATTGGTTAGGTCTAGATACAACCAAGCACCCTCGACCCTACATGTTGCAATGGTTACATAACAAGATTGAGTTGAAGGTCACGGGGCAAGTCAACATTCCTTTTAGTGTTGGCAAGTACCAAGATGAGGTGTTGTGTGTTGTAGTTCCATTGCAAACAGGCCATATCCTATCGGGAAGACCATGGCAGATTTGTAAGTCACTTTCCACAATGGTTGGACAAATGATATAGCCTATTTATTACCATTTATAGGCTTTATTTAGGGTTTATTATATGTGTGTAGGCTATGTTTTGGAGTATTTACAGGTCTAGGTACTCATTGAAAGAAATTGAAGACTTTGGGCTATTTTGGAGCATTTAGGATGCTCAGCCAAAAAAATCAGAGTTTGGATTCAGTTTATTTAAGAAGCGTCAATCGACGTCACACATTGTGCATTGATTGACGGCCAAGTCAGCTGCGAGATTAATGAAGATCTGAGAAATTACAAGTTTTACCCAAAAGTTTCATCATTTGCAAGACAAGTCCCTGACCGAGATTTAGACTATTTATTTGGGTTTTCTATCTTAGTTTAGAGAGGCCGCCAAAGAAATAGCTCTAAGAGCGACGAGTTGGAATACCTTGCTATATTTATTGGAGAGAGAGAGATCTGACCATTCTTACAGAGAAGATCTTGAACTCCTTATCTTCTTACTCAATTTATTTAATACAATTTATTTAGACTTTGATCATGTTCTTTATTGCTATGTATGAGTAATTCATTGTTAGATTTAGGGTTCTTCAATGGTGGCAATGTCTTGTTGATTTTATAGAATTGGTAAGGTAATCTTCTTTGTTCTTTGTTTAATTTCCTCTTAATGCTAAGTGGAATTTGATCACCTCAATCGTAGAAGTTAGGGTTCCATAGCTCAAGCGAGAGGATAGTTATGACCCTGAACCTATCTTAAGCAATCTAAATAACTGGTAACAAATGAGAGTTGAATTAGAAATTTAGAGAACCCATCGAACCGCGAAAAAGTATCGTTTAGAAAGAGCATCAATCGATGCCACCATATGGACATCGATTGATACTCAGCCAAGATGCGCGAGAGCGATCTCTGAAACCCTGAGATTTGAGTTCAAGAACGGTACTTAATTATAACCCTAGCAATCTATTATTCTGCAACGCCGAATCATACCTGATAATTTCCCCTTAGTCTAATCCGTTAATTTAACCTTCAACAAAATCAATCTTGAAAGCACTTTATTATTAATTTTATTTATCTAGCTTTAATTCGGCAGCAATAAGTCTATTGTGCAATCCTAGAGTCTCTGTGGATTCGATCCATAAGTACTACACTGAGTCTATTATTTGAGAGTGTAAAAGTAGGAAATAGGGTTCATTTGAGAGTGATATAAGACCCAAAATGAAATTTTGCGCCATTGCCGGTGACTCTTTCGTATTGACATTAGATTTCGTTTAGAATATTGTTAGATTTTTACTTTCCCGTTTGCTAAATTATTCTTTCCCTAATCCTTTGACACATGTACTTAAAGGAGAGAATATGGATTTTGGACAACAAGAATTGATCGACGGAGCGCATCCGGAGATGATCGACTCGAGTCCACTACTGTCGGGCAACACCCTTCCGTCGCCAACGATCGATACCGATCAGCCGGAAGCAGGTAAGTATGCCTTTACTAATTCTGATAATAAGAATGTAGTCTTGATAGAACCAATGAACAATAAAAGCAACGAAGGAAGCCAGATTATTAATCATCAGGGGGCTGCAATCCCTGATCAAAACACTAAATCTCCAAAGAATGAGATAAAGCATGAATTGCCAATGCTCGAAAACCTAAACCCAAGCAGAACCTATTCCAATAGGTCGACAATTCAATTATCAGACAACCATACATGAAGCTCTAAGTTTGATATTGACTTCCTAATTATGGCGCGCAAAAATCAGTTCAGTGGTTTTCCTGCGGAACACCCGAATGATCAAATCGAGATGCTAGAAGACATGGTGAACTGCGATTTCAATCGCTGCAAACTTTTTTCCTTTTCCCTTGAAGGTGATGCCAGGAGGTGTCTGAACCAGCTACCACCAGGATCCCTGAACTGTTGGGAAGATATTAGAAGCACCTTCATCAATCACTTCTTTGACAAGGAGAGATACTAGGGAGCGAGAAGAGAAATATCCACATTCATTCAAGGTAACCGTGAATCTTTTAAAAATGCATGGACGAGATTCAAGAACTACCAGCTTTTGTGCCCTCACCATGGATTCTCAGAACTCCAACTCTTCAACACTTTCTATAGAGGAATAAACCTAGACTATTAAACCATCCTTGATGTAACCAGCGAGGGGAAATTCGGCACCCGAAGCCCCGCAAACGGTAACAAAATGATAGAAAACATAGCTTTAGGTAGAACTTTCATAAAGGGAAACACCAAAAGGAAGGAACCGCCAATGCTCGCGGGGAGAAGTGCTTAATCCGAGTCATAAAGACTATGGCATCAGCTGCGGCCCTTCTGGACGATGCTGTTTTTCCCAACGTCGAAAAGCGAATTGAGTTCTCTAATGTGATGAGTCTGAACAACCAACTATTTAGGGAAAGCGCCGGCAATTTCACAAGCAACTACGACGCCACTGTGGGCAGACACGAAAGATATTGAAAGACAAAGATGAATCAAGTCTTCACAGGAGAGCTAGAATAGCCGCTGACATCAATGAGAAGTTAGATCTGATATACTCGGAGATGACAGAAAAATTCGAAACTCTAAGCGAACACATGAAGAGAATCGACAACCAAGTGGCTAGTATGTCCATCAGGAGAGAGGATGGATTCTTACCTGGTAAAACGGACGCTAACCTCAGGAGCTATTTCTATTTCGTGGCTTGACAAAGTCGTAAGCAACTCATCCCCGATGTTAAAGAAAGCATCACTATCAATGAATTCGCAAAAAAACGCAACAGATGAAAAAGAAAAATCATACCCCGTCTTGCTCGCAACTAACAAGCAAATTCCTGAGATCGCTCCCAAAACTAAAGAATTGGACCAGACTGACGACCTTGAGGGATGGTTTAATAAACAAAAAGAAAAGATCACTGAAGTAGGAAACATCGGTCGCCACTCCAAACCAATAATCGGTTGACACTCATTGACGAGAATCGAGCAAAGATCCAAACAAATAATCGATCGACTCTCTGAAACAAGAAGCGATCGACACTCTGATCCAGAACCAACTGAACCGGTTAAAACAAGGGTCTACCAAGCAAACGCCCCCTTTCAACCAAAAACCCAAAGCAGATAAAGAAGCAGCTAGATAAAGCAATATGCAAGAAATCGTTTGAAAAAGTACGCATTGAGATGCCGCTAAGCGATGCCATTCATAAGTCGTCTGCTATTAAGCATTGCGTGAAAGATGCGGCATCGCGAAGATTCCATGAATCAGAACACTGCATGATGATGGTCTCCGAAGAACTAAGTGAAATTATTCAAGGAAATATTCTAGTTAAA
Source organism: Moricandia arvensis (assembly GCA_905132765.1). Classification (NCBI taxonomy): domain Eukaryota; kingdom Viridiplantae; phylum Streptophyta; class Magnoliopsida; order Brassicales; family Brassicaceae; genus Moricandia; species Moricandia arvensis. The sequence continues at coordinate 49,022 of CAJHQP010002089.1, forward strand.
CTCCCTGATCCTGATAGTTTTGTTCTGGAATGCACTATTAGCGATGAGAGATTCCAAAGATCCCTCTGCGATTTAGGCTCTAGTGTAAACTTGATGCCTTATTCAGTTGTAGTCACCCTCGGGCTAATAGAGTTTCCAACTACCTGGGTCACTCTCGTTTTAGCTGATAGATCCACTAGAATTCTGGAAGGCGTGCTTTAGGATGTGAACATACGCATTCATGACAGTGATATACATGCATATTTTATACTGCTTAAATACGAGCAAGAACCCAGAAACCCGATTATTTTAGGGATAACTTTCTTGGCCACTGCTGGAGCGATCATTGATGTCAGAGGAGGGCGTATATTCCTCAACATCGGGAAGATACCAATGGTCTTTGACATGGAACACATAATAAAAGTGCCTCTAATCGACGGTCAAACCTACCATATCGATTATTTCTCCCATCTAGCAGAACAATCATTCATGGTTACGTACTTAAACGATCCTCTCTCTCGAGAAATAACATCTCCTGAATGGGACATCTTTGCGATAGATGATTGGAATGAAGAGTATACTAGGTTGATGGACGCCACAGGGGAAGTTTTCAGTGTCGATATTGAGGAACTCGATCTATCCACCCCCGTCGATCGACACCCTGATACAACCATTGATCGACAGTGTACCGTAACTGACAACTAGAGCAAAGCTAAAGCACCTAAAATCGAGCTTAACCCCCTTCCCGCTGGTCATAAATATGCTTTTCTCTACGAAAACTCATATCATGTCATCATAAATGCAAACTTGAGCAGCGGAGAGCAGAAATTATTGCTAATAAATTGCGGAAGCACCGCAAGGCTCTCAGATATTCGTTAAATGACATTCCGGGAATATCTCTCGATTAATGCACGCATAGAATACACCTTGATTATGAATCCAAATCTTCCATTGAGCATCAGAGGAGAATAAATCCCAACCTGAAGGAAGTTGTCAAAAAGGAAATCTTGAAACTTCTAAAAGCGGGCGTTATTCACCCGATCTAAGACAGCAACTGGGTTAGTCCGGTTCATGTTGTTCCAAAGAAAGGCGAAATTATGGTGGTAAAGAATGACAGATATGAATTGATCTCTATGAAAACTGTCACCGGACATAGGATGTGTATCGATTACATGAAACTGAATGCTGCCACACGAAAGATCATTTCCCTTTACCCTTTGTCGATCGGATGGTAGAAAGACTTGCAAGCCACAAATATTACTGTTTTCTCGATGGCTATTCAGGATTCTTCCAGATTCCCATACATTCGGATGATGAAAAAAAGACCACCTTTACATGTCCCTATGGAACGTTCACATATCGCAGGATGCCATTCGGCCTCTGTAACGCCCCAGCGACTTTCCAGGGATGTATGATGTCGATATTCACCGATATGATTGAGGACTTCATGGCGGCTTTCATGGACGATTTCTCAGTATATGGTCTGAATTTCAAAACATGTCTCGATAACCCGGGCAAGGTACTAGCTAGATGCGAAAAGAAAAATCTGGTTTTGAACTGGGAAAAATGCCACTTTATGGTCAACAGAGGAATTATCTTGAGACAAAAGATCTCAGCAGCCGGAATTGAGGTGGGCAAGGCAAAGATTGAAGTTATGACTGGATTGCCGCCACTCGCTAATGTCAAGGACGTTAGAAGCTTTTTAGGACACACTGGATTCTATAGGATATTTATAAAAGATGTTAGCAAATGTGCTTGACCCCTCACTGCTCGCCTGTACAAAGAAGTGAAATTCAATTTTAAACCTGAATGTCTCGGAGTCTTTAAAGAAATAAAATCGGCGCTCGTTTCTACCCATATTTTCCGAGCACCATACTGGGATCTACCATTCGATATTATGTGCGACGCCAGCGATTTTGCTGTGGGCGTAGTACTTGGGCAAAAGAAAGACAAAAAGTTGCATGCAATATACTACGCCCGTAGAACTGTAGACGATGCACAACACAATTATGCGACAACATAAAAAGAGTTACTAGCCGAGGTATTCGCCTTCGAGAAATTTCAATCCTATCTAGTTCGTTTAAAAGTAGTTATTCATACTGACCACGCAACATTGAAATACTTAATGAACAAAACGGATGCCAAGACGAGACTCTTATGTTGGATTCTACTTCCCTAAGAATTTGGTATAGAAGTAAAAGACAAGAAAGGATTGGAAAATGGAGTTTCATATTACTTATCAAGAATAAGGGTGGATGACGACATCCCTATAGATGACTTCTTACCCACAGAAAAATGTCTACTTCGCATAATCAACTTTCGTTGGAAGAGTCAGTTCGGCACATGAAATGGAATTGATCATAACGTTCTAAGCCCATCAAACGATTTGAATTGCAAAGCATCGATGATTCTGTCCATACATCGTCGACCGACAATACATTTGGAAAGGACAATGAAATAATCATTCCAATAGATATCAACGTCGGTTTCTTTCCCAAAGAATGACTCTCCCGGAGGTAGAAGTTTAAGTCAGGGGGGTGTGTGCACTAAACACCATTGATAGACCTTGGTATGCAGATGTAGTAAACTATTTTGCGGCCAACGTTGAACCCGAACTCATCAAAAGATATCATAAAAAGAAAAATTTAAGAGAGATCCGGAGATATCACTGGGATGAACCCTATCTTTATAAACACCGCTCAGATGGCATATACAGACGATGATTTCTGAAAGCAAAACTCCAGAAATTTTGTACCATCGTCATAAATCCGACTATGCGGGACATTTTGCCAGTTTTAAGACTGTCAAAAATTCTACAAGCAGGCTTTTGGAGGCCAACTATGTTTTGAGATTCTCAAGCCTATGTAGAAAAATGTGACCCCTGCCAAACAAGAGGGAAAATTAGCAAGATAAACAAAATGAAACAAAATTTCATACTTGAAGTTGAAGTGTTTGATTGCTGGGGCATCGATTTCATGGGCCCTTTCCGTTCTTCACACCAAAATAAATACATACTAGTTGTCGTACACTACGTATCCAAATGGGTCGAAGCAATAGCAACACCGAAAAATGACAATTTCATAGTCGTTAAACTTTTTAAAAGCATTATCTTTCCTAGATTCGGAGTTCCTCGGGTAGTCATAAGCGACGGAGGTACCCAATTTATAAAGAGAGTGTTCGAAAAACTAATCAAGATACTTGGACTTCACCATTGAGTAGCCACACCCTGTCATCCTTAGACCAGTGGACAAGTATAAGTATCCAACCGTCAAATCAAAGAAGTATTAGAAAGGACGGTAGGATCAACCCGAAAGGATTGGTCTCTAAAATTGGATGATACGCTTTGGACATACTGAACAGCATTTAAAACACCATTAGGGACTACCCCATTTCACCTATTGTATCTCCCGGTAGAATTAACCCATAAAGCGGAATGGGCCATTAAAAAGACAAATTCTGATGATAAACCCGCAACACAAAAGAGATTGATCCAGCTAAATAATCTAGACGAAATTAGGCACCAAGCCTACGAATATTTGAAGTTATACAAAGAATGAAGAAAAGCATATCACGACAAGAAAATCATTTTTACTCCTGTATAACTCGCGTTTAACTATGTATCCCGGAAAACTACGTTCTCGTTGGTCCAGACCCTTCACCATTAAAGAAGTTACACCTTGTGGTGCAGTCGTCCATTAAATAAGTTACGACTTTTCTCATAACCGCAAAAAAAAAACGAGTAAAAACTCGATTTCTGTCTCGAATTTTGGCCAATTTTGCATGTTCTTAAACCTAAATCACTCAATTTTCACCCTCTCTACTTATTTAGTTCACTAAATCAACCCGTCATCAAGGTATGTTCTTTAAATATTTTAGTTTAGGGAAAATTTTAGGGTCTGTAGAAAAATCAATTTTTTTGTAGTATTAGCCCGAAATTTAGAACGATTTAAGGTGCTAGAGTATTAGATTAGGAAATAACTACCATCTTTACATATGATTTTCACAATTTGAGCTTGTTATTTTGGATTTAATATCCCAAGGTTCGCGATAAAACATCGATCGATGCCCATGAGGCGCTGTCAATCGATGCCCATGAGGACACATTGATCGACGCCCATGACGTACCATCGATCAATGGTTGTTTACCTCTTCATCGATTCTGATTCTTGGCTTTGTTTATTAAATGAAGATCAACGAGATGTGCACCAAAGCACGATACAAGACCGGTAGCTCCAGTGCTCCGCCACGGGGTCCTCCATGCCGAGACCCTTGGCCCAAGTAAGAGGAAAGTTTACTTGTGACGTTCGAGAACTTCCCTAACCCTGGTAAGGCTGTGGCATCGAGGGAATGCACCCATCGTCCCTTGCGCGAGGAGTGGGACGATTTTGACAGACTCTACTATAACGCCTGGCAAAGATTTTCTTTCGAGCCCACCAGGTTCGCCGACAGACGCACCTTGAAGAAGCTTGGGCTCATGATAGACTTCATGCAGATGGTGCATGAGCTAGGGATGGGCACCATGGCTACTAAGCCATACCCTCTTTATCCTGACCTGGTCCGACAGTGCATCGCCACGGCTCAGGTTCTCTACAAGAGCCCTCGGGTAAAGTTGGCGAATGAGGCTACCTTTACTTTACTCATCAGAGGTATCAGATACTGGATCACCATTCCACAGCTCTGTGAGATCTATGGGTTCGAGTTGGTACTCTCGCATGTACAGTCGCTCATTTCTCCGGTCTGCCTTCCTTTAGGGGACTCATCGCTACATGTCCTTTTGACTCGGGCTATGCTACTCAGATATATATCTATCACCCCGCCCTGCACTACTTCATGAAGGTCTTTTCCAACACTATGCTGTGCAAGATGGAACCCAACAAGGTTAGGGTTCAGGATCTCACACTGCTATACTACTCTGTCAGAGATTTGGTGGAGCTTGATGATGAGATCTTTCGCCCACCAGTGAGCGATCAGCGAGTGAACTTGGGGGCTGTTTTTTTTTAGCACTTGGCGACCCTGAAGGAAAAGCCTTTCAAGGGCTCTGGCCCGAAGAAGGAGACGGTTAGGAGCCTCATGGCGCCTCTATTCAGCTTTCTTAGTTTCAGCTTTCAGGGAGTCTCATTAGAGAGAGACTTGCGTTTCATGGTTGATGGGAACTTGGCGAGGACTGGCTGGCTGAAGGAGGGACGATATTGGTATTTTGTGGTTGACAAAGGGCCTAGGATGATAGTGCTTCCAGCACTAGGGGTGATAGGTTTTGATGATGATCTAGCGTGCCTTGCCTTCAGACCAGCTGAGCAGCACCTCTAAACAGCACCTCTCAAAGTCGCCGCTGAGGAGGCCTCAAACCAGCCCATCCAGTAGCAGCAACAGCAGCCAGACATGGACACTTCAGACGGGGAGTAGTCTCCTTTGTTTCTCCTTCGTCTCTTATTTCATTTTCAGACTTATACGCGTACTTATTTTATTTTGTTGCCTTTGGATTTAGACTTATTATTATTATCATGCTGTTTGGATATTTTGATGTGTGTTTGAGTGTCTAACAGAGCTAACCCAAAGAGAGATGATCATAATGGAGACCAGGAGAAATTAAGTGTCGTCTATCAATTAAGTGTCATCTATCGATGATTTCAGTCTGATACGCCTAGCATCGATAGACGACACTTAATTGCTGTTGATGGATAGCGATCTAACAAAGACATTTAGTAGATAGTTCGGGTCCCTCATTGATCGATAGACGACACTTAATTGTTGTTCCCTTTCTCTTTCTTCTCAGCATCTACCTAAAAGCTTAAAAGAATGAAATGACTTCCCGAGATGCAGAGGGGTAGGTACATTACCAATGACCCCATTATTCTAATTTGGAGGAACGATCACACATTGTTGGAAGCGAGGGGTAGGTAAATTACCGATGACCCCACTATTCGCCTTATACTTTTCCCAAAACGCAAAAGAAAAGAAAAGAAAAAAAAAGAAAACAAAACAAAAAGAAGAAGAAAATCAAAAATGAGATTACAAGATGGACTGTATATCATCATTGTCCATTAAGTTTGAGATCTAAAAAGATTCAGACGGAAAAAGGGGAAGAAAAAAATCAGAGAAGATTTTGTGCATGGTTGTTCAGATACTTGCAGAGGTAAGAGTCCATGTATCCTTTGATCGATACTCCCAAGGTAAAGCCTACACTTTTATTTTATGGAAAGAAATGATATCAGTAGAGGGGTGACTCAGACTAGTATTTGCTAAGTTGTTGGTAGAGTGGATGTGGTTGCTATAGTGGGATAGAGTATATAAATTTTATCTGTGATTAACTTGATAGAATGTGGTTGCAACAAAGTAGGTGACAGTTATACTTAGACATTATGTGAGTCTCCGCTTTTTAAAACCTCTTTCACATGCTTAATTGGCTTGAGGATAAGCAAAAGGTTAAGTCTGGGGGAGTTGATATAGCCTATTTTATTACCAGTTGTAGGCCATGTTATAGGCTATATTTAGGGTCTATTATTTGTGTGTAGGCTATTTTTTGGAGTATTTACAGGTTTAGTTACTCATTGGAAGCAATTGGAGCTTTTGAGCTATTTTGGAGCATTTAGGATACTCAGCCAGAAAATCAGAGTCGGATACACTTTATTTATGAAGCATCAATCGACGTCACACATTCTGCGTCGATCGACGACCAAGTCGGCTGCGAGATTAATGAAGACCTGAGAAATTAGATGTTTTACCCAGCAGTTTCATCATTGGCAAGACAAGTCCCTGGCCGAAATTTAGACTATTTATTAGGGGTTTTTCTATCTTAGTTTACAGAGGCCGCCAGAGAAATAGTTCTAAGAGCGAAGAGTTGGAATACCTTTCTACATCTATTGGAGAGAGAGATCTGACAATTATGACAGAGAAGATCTTGAACTCCTTATGTTCTTACTCAATTTATTTAATGCAATTTATATAGAATTTGATCATGTTCTTTATTCCTATGTCTGAGTAATTCATTGTTAGATTTAGGGTTCATCAATGGTAGTAATATCTTGTTGATTTTATAAAATTGTTAGGGTAATCTTCTTAGTTCTTTGTTTAAGTTGCTCTTAATGCTAAGTTGAATTTGATCACCTCAGGCTCAGAAGTTAGGGTTCCATAGCGTAAGCGAGAGCATGTTTATGACCTTGAACATATCATAAGCAATCTAAATAACTGGTAACAAACAAAAGTTGAATTATAAGTTTAGAGAATCCATCAAACCGCGAAACCAATACCGTGTAGATAGAGCATCGAACGATACCGCCATATGGACATCGATCGATACTAAGCTAAGATGCGCGAGAGTGATCTCAGGTAATATGCACGAGAGCGATCTCAGCTAAGATGCGCGAGACCGATCTCCTAAATCCTGAGGTTTGAGTTCAAGAACGGTACTTAATTAAAACCCTAACAATCTATTAGTCTGCAACACCTAATCCTACCTGAGAATTTCCCCTAAGTATAATCCCTTAATTTAACCTTCACAAACCAAATAAATATTGAAATCACTTTATTTATTATTCTTATCATTTATCTAGCTTTAATTCGACAGCAATAAGTATATTGTGCAATACTAGAGTCTCTGTGGATTTGATTCATAAGTACTACACTGAACCTCTTATTTGAGAGAGTAAAAGTGGGAAATAGGTATAATTTAAAAGTGATATAAAACCCCCACATCAACCAACTGCTACACCTTCAAGCTCAAAGACCACAAATAAAATTTAGCTCCTCTCAGGCCATCTGAGGTGCAAGAGCTACAAGCTAGAATGAACAAAGAGGACCATGTAATTAAAAATAACCTTATGACTTCCCCTGGTTCCATTATTGAGACCATAAGTCCCAAGGGAATCGTGCTACTAATGACTTGAAAAGAGTGTCTAAGTATAAGAAGACAAGAACTCCAACTTCCCAAAGAAGCTCAAGCTATGGTAGTCAAGTTTCAAGATGTGTTTCCTTATGAGATACCAGCTGGGTTGCCTCCAATCAGGGGGACTTTGGGAACCAAAATTTGAACTGTCAATTTCCGTAATCAGAGGAAAGCCAAAAAACCCTAACTTTCCTTGAGGTACGGATTCTCTGCCAAAGCCAATGACAAGTGACCATATAAATACGGAAAATATAGAAAGATAGCAAAATGAATTTATAAAAAGTAGATCTTTATTCCAAATTTGTTTTTGAACTTTCCATAGAAAAAAACATACATAAAGCTTGTCTGGAAATGGGATTACAAAGGAATTCAAATAACACAGGTAGTAAAACTTAACTGAGTTCGCCAGCATAAACATCTTTGTCGAAAAAAACCTATCTGAGCCGTAACTCGCTTAGCAATAGACGAAAATATGAAAAAGGTTTTGTTGATTTTGAATTGAACCTTATCGAAGTCTGCCTACGTACTCCTTTCGAGGATCCAGATGAATTTAGTTCAATTGAAAAAAGTGGAACAAGAGATCAAACTGCCAATGCGAGTTCGTCTAGTATGATTGCAAGTCATGGAAACTAAACATGTCTAGATTAATACCTACAGTTTCTAAGAGTAGAAGTTCCAAGAGATCAAAATCGTCCCCTATGCTCCTCCCCTTGATCTTCTTTATAACATCTCCAAGGTCGACCATCTTTCTTTTTCTTTATCTGCTTTGATTTGAGTTTATCTCTTGCCAAGATATTTCCTTCTCTTCTCCTCCTCCATGCTTATCTCGGAAACTTTGCATTTATCCTCTTTTTCCATTTTATGTATTCCAGTCGAGTAACAGTCATTGAATATGGGTCTATTCACAAATTAAATCATAAGTGGAGGCACTATATTTTTCAAGTTTGATCTAAGGAGTGGGTACAACCAAGTGAGAATTAGTGAAGGAGATGAATGGAAGACTGCCTTCAACACCAAGCAAGGTCTATATCAGTGGTTGGTTACTGACCAACTTGTCTTTTTAAGATTTGTAGTGAGTAGGCAGGGACTCCAAGTGGACAAATAGTAGATCAAAGCCATTCAAGAGCGGCCTACACGGACCACCAATGCTCATGTTAGGAGTTTCCACGGTTTAGCCAGATTCTATTGGAATTTTGTTTGAAATTACGCACCATAGCTACTCCCTTAATAGCTGTGATCAAGAAGAATGTTCTTTTCTCATGGGGAGACACTCAGGAATTTTCATTCAACACATTGAAGGCCAAGTTAACTCAGGCACCAGTTCTAGCTTTTCCAGACTTTAAAGAAATGTTTGAAGTAGAATGTGATGATTCCGGAGTGGGTATAGGAGCTGTTCTACATCAGAGAAAGAAACCCGTAACCTTCTTCAGCGAGAAAATAAGTGGTGAACCCTCAAATACCCTACATATGGTAAGGAGATGTATGCGTTTGTTAGGGCCTTGGAAACATGGCAACATTACTTGCTGTCTAAGAAGTTCATCATTCATACTGATCATGAAACTCTCAAGCACTTAATATGCCAGACATCACTCAAGAGAAGACATGCTAAGTGGCTGGATTTTATTGAGAAATTCCCATATGTAATCAAGTACAATAAGGGAAAGGAGAATGTGGTAGCTGATTCCTTATCCAGGAGGCACGCCTTGATCACTACCATGTATTCGAAGGTATTAGGATTTGAGCACATCAAAGAGATGTACCAAGAAGACTCAGAGCTGAAAGAAGCCTTCCATTCAAGTGGAACGGGATCTTTCCAATCCTATCAATTACATGTGGGGTTTCTATTTCGATACGTGGTGGGGGTCTTATGGGTCATTTTGGAGTAGAAAATACTGTGGCGATTGTAACTGATCACTTCTTTCGGCCGCACCTGAAAAGAGATATGGAGAGACATTGTGCTAGATGTGTACCTTGTCACAATGTTCAATCCATGTCCCATCTTCATGGTTTATATTTTCCTTTACTAATTCCTAATCTCCTTGGGAGGATATCTCTATGGATTTTGTCTTAGTATTACCCAAGATAAGGCACAAGGATTCAATATTCGTAGTGGTGTACCGATTCTCCGAGATGGAACACTCCATACAATTTGACAAGACCAATGATGCAACTTAAACCGCATGCATGTTGTTCAAAGAGGTTGTACGTTTACATGGTTTGTCAAGGACCATTGTGTCTGACACAGGATGAATACGAAGAAGCAACACATCATTGGAGGAGGAAGAAAAGGTCCACCCTCTTTCAGTTACCTTAGATGAAGGTAAATATTCAGTCTAAGTTTCTAACTAACAATATTTGTCTATTTTATTAACAATATTATTCACATGTGTTATGAAATGCTTGTTTGTCATAACATTGTTGTCATGCATGTGGAGAGAAAGTATATGATGCTATCCTATCTATTATGATGCAAAATTCAAAGTCAAAAGATGGTATGAAATTAAGAAAGGATCTGGAAGATATGAGGATTCGAAAGAACTTACATGTTCAGCTCAAAGGGAAGAGAACATACTTACCTCATGATACTTATTGGCTGAAGAAAGACGAAAAAAGATTCTGCAAGAGATTAAAGTCTATATAGAGGACCAGATGGATATTCTGCGGACATTGCCAGAGGTTAGAGTCCACTTTGTCCCTTAGGTAAAAATGTTTGCAAGGTCTTCGTTCTAGTGGCAAAAATTGGAGATGCAAGAGTTTGGAGACCAAATGGAGAAGTTGAAATCATATCTGATGTTCTAGGTACCATTGTGGCTTGGCCTAATGACAAAGTTAAATTTGTCTGAAGCTTATATGTTTCAAGTAGCTATGTTTAAAAACTTTTGTGTTTTGATGGGGAAGTTTGTGTTGTTGGGTTTTGTTGAACTTGATGTTTGTCAACTGATATGTAAACTTTTCATGTTTAATATTATTTATGTTTAATCCTTATTATGTTTAATATTAATTTTATTTTAATTTATTTTGATATTATATTGCGCTTTTAAATTAATTAGAATCATAAACGCTACAAAAAATCTTTAAAATATATTACATGGGACCAATATCAGAAATCAAATGCTATATTAAAATATCTATAAACAAAACGAATATCACTATCCATTTAAAATATAATATAGCAGAAGAAAAAAGCACTATTTTTAGTGGCATACCTATTATCGCGGCCGATGATACATCGTACCTAACAATGCTATGATATTGTTAGATAGCATTTTTGCGGCGCCATGAATAGTCGATTTACTTGTAGTGATCTACTAGTTTATAATTTACTGCCTAGTTAAATCTTAAAATCTCTTGTCTATTGTGTGTCAAAGCTCTCTGTGGATTCGATCCCTAAGATTACAACAAAACCCCTTATTTGAGAAAGAAAGTTGCTTTAGAGTAATTTGAGTGATATCAATCACAAAAGAAGCTGATCAGCATTTGAGGACAAATTCTTTTGAAGAATAACATGAAGTGAATATCTAATCTCAGGCTGTAGCTGATGAGAATGTCCAAGCTGCTTGACCCAAAAACGTAGGCTGATTACAACCGTCTAGATCAATACTATACTAACAGATCTGCTATTCGTCCTTCTACTTTCCAGAGGTACGATTTCGAGGTGAAGCATGTGTACTTTACACTTGTGGAAAAGATACCTTACCATGGTCACCAATATGAGCATCCGATGTACCATCTTGACCGGTTTGAGGATCTTGTTTGTTATATCAAAGCCAATGGAGTCCTTGAGGACTACCTTTCTGTAAGCTCTTCAAGTACTCACTTGCTTGAGATGCTTCATATTTGCTTAAGCTTTTACCTCCAGGATCTCTTACATCCTGGACAATATCAAAACCGCCTTCTTGCGTAATTTGTTTGATGATGCGTGATCTGAAGACTTGAGGAACATAATTGCTATATTCACAAAGGAGGCTGGAAAATCTTTCAGAAGCTCATGGATCAGATCCAAGTCATATCAAAGAGATTGTCCACACCATGGTTCAACGAGGTACAAAAGCTTAGTACCTTCTTCAGAGGCATCGATGTGGTTTACCAGATGGCTCTAGACACTACTAGTGAGAGAAATTTCAACACTAGGAATCTAGAAAAAGTTGTGAGACTTATTGAGAACTTGGCATCTAGCTATAGCATCAAAAATACTGATTTGGAGTGGAAGAAATTGGCTTGGGAAACGAACAAATGGATGGAGTTAAGGCCAAGCTAGACAGTTTTCACAAGCTTCTCAAGAAGCAGGTGAGCTTTCAAGAAGATGTAGAGGCTGCTGATACCGCCAGTGATAAGGGCGACAAAGAAGATTTGAACTACATCAGTGGCACTGGTTTTCAGAGGTACAAAAATCAAGGGGGAAACATGAACACTTATGGCACTGGCAAAGGAGTAATTACAGCAACAACAACAACAACAACAAGATCTATTGGAGCTTCTTCTTACCAGAATCCTCCACCAACAAATAGAAAGCAAGATAGAAAGCATGATTGATCAGGTTCTTGAGGGTTAGCATAAGCTGACAGTTGATTTTAATGGGAAGATAGATGTCATATACAACAACCTAAATGACAAGTTTGAAACTCTCATCACCCATGGGATTATGCGAGGAGACAGGTGGAGCTGGTTAAAGGAAAAGAAGTGGCTGGACAGAAGCACCACATCAGTGCCATCATAGATGAAGATTTCTAGAAAGTGGTAAAGGAGGAGAAACTCCAAGAAAGAAGTTTTCAAGTCGAAAGCTCCATTTCCTTCGGAAGTTCGCAATCGTGTCCATCGACAACAACCTCTGAGTACCGATCGACACCCCAAAATGAATCCATAAGATCTTTTGAAATGGCAAGCGTCTATCGACACCCTACCCTTTATGATTACAAAGTATTGATGAAAACCGATTAAATGCATCAAGGCACTCGTCTCGTACATCAACAAAGCTAGTAATGGACACCATTCGAAAACCCAAATATGCATTATAGCCTATGATTGTTGAGCATGCTACAGAGGGACAAATTTATATTAGAAAGAAGAACAAGGTTCCTAAGTATCTAAAGAGAGAGGCTAATTAGAATGAGATGGATAGTTTCACCAAGAGGATGTTGAGGATCCCAGTGGACCTGCCATTTGATGATGCTTATTGGGCCAACAGACTTTGGATAGATTTCAGAGAGAGCAAAGAGACATAAGAGGACATTGAGTGTACGTTTCATCAGATAAGAGAGAAGATGAAGCAAGGGATTACATTGAAGAAGAAAAAGTGACCTTGGGAAGTTTGTGGTTCCCTGCATGATTGGAGGTCACATCTACCCTAATGCAGTATGCAACAGAGGTTCTTTAGTTAATATTATGCCCATGTGATGGCTGACCAGCGTGTCTGAAGATAGAAACTTCTAGTGATTCATTCACTTTTTGGATTGTCCGAGGTGAATTTAGGAGGGATTGTCAGAACCTTCAGGTACAAATCGGCAATGCTCTAGTTCTAGAACATTTTTATGTCATGGATATTTAGATAGACTGAAATTCTTCTCTATTACTTGGAAGAACCTTCATAGCTACTGTAGGATCTTTTTGCGACATGAAGACAAATAGGTTGTATCTCGCACTCATCAGTGAGACTGATTTCTATGACCATGTACAAGTTGTCAAGGCGAAAACACCATATATTGAGATAGGAGATGATCCAAGATTTGGGGCAGTTTGCTATCATGATTATGGCGCAAAGTATGAAGATGACGGCGAGGCGTTGATTGACACCCAACCTTCAGAATCAATAGACACCCCTGGGATTTCTTATGAGAGGCTTCTACGATTGAAGCTGCCTTTCCACCTAAAAGAAAAGTCAGTTTAGTAGCACCAGATTAGAATGAAGTTTACAGAGATGCAAAGGGAAATCCACATGCTAAGGATGCAAGGATCATCAAAAGAAGAAGATAACAAAGCAATCAATACTTAAGATTGCAGATAGTCGGTGAAGCTGTTATTTAAGTCTACTAGTGTATGATGAATGTTTTAAGATGTCTGGACTTCGTCCTACAGCAGCTTATCAGCCAAAACCTGAGGTTTACAGATAGCTGACCACTATATAGCTCATAAGAGGATGACTGTTGAGTTCTACAAAAAGATTGATGCAAATCTACTACCCTCTCTATAACAACATTGGATGGTTAAATAAATGTATGGAAGAGCTACAAATGAAAGTGTATTACACACATGATATCATTCAAAGACAGCAAGACACTACAAGAAATATGGGTATTAATAGCATCTGATTATAGTGTTTATTACAGTTCTGCTATTATTTACCAACACTTGCTTTTGGTATAGTGTTTGTCAATTTAAAACGCCATATTTGTTCCCGCGGGAAAATAAAAATTTTAGCCGCGTAAATTTGCAAAGTGTAGGCGCCATACCATTGCATAACTAAAATTAAACACTATCGTAATTGCAAAATATCTCAAATTTTAACCAAAAAAAAACACTTTAAGTTAACCTTACCACTTGTTGATTCCCAGTTTAACTCTTTCTTCACTTCTCATACAACGAAGAATTCCTTAAACAAAACCCTGACTCCTTCTTTGTTTATCAGAAAATGCAGATAGTCCTCTTGAATCGAAGCTTGAATAGGTATGTTCTCATTCAATCCTAGCTTCTTTTCTCTATCTCAGATATATCGTTTCTTTGTTATCAACAAAGGAATGGAAAATAATTTTATTTTCGTTTTCGATTCTTGGTTTGTATGAACATGCATGTGGATGTTTGTTATTTTTGGGTTTCGACTTTTAATTTGGGTTTCAATTCTTAGATTGTGTGAACATGCATGTGAAAGTTGTGATTTTTGGTTTCGAATTATATTATGGGTTTCAATTGATTCTGTTTTTCAATTACCAGTTTTAGAAATGGCAAAGACAAGAGGAGGAGGACAAGTTGGTTCTCCTCGTCTTAGACGTAATCAAGCCTTGGAGGTAGATGATCTAACACCACAAGTTACTTCTGCAACAACACTAAAGGTCGATAAGGAAAGAACAGCAAAGAAAGTGGCTTCCCCCAAAAAACATTTAGTTGTAACTAAGAGAACAAGGGGTAAAAAGAAGAAAGTGGCTGCTGAAGATGATGGGGTAGAAGATGTAACACCACAAGATGATGAGGTAGAAGATGTAAGACCTCAAGTTGACTCTGTGGAAGAAGATAAGGGTAATGACAATGAGGCTGATCAAACTGAGAAAGCAATGTCTGAACATGATAAAAAAGATTCTGAGATAGAAGGAGAGTGACTGGACAAGAACATAAGGATGATAAGATAAGCTGCCAATATGGAAGAAGAAGGTGAACACATAGAGAAAGAGAATGACGACAATGAGAATGAGAAAAAAGAAGAAGCTCTCAATATGGAAGAAGAAGCTCAAGATGATGAGATTCCTATTACAGAAGGAATTTTGTTACCAGAGGATGAAGTGAAAGCAAAAAATATAAAATAGGACCAACAAAAATGTGTTAAGTGGCTGAAAATCCTAATGAAAAGGTTAGAGTTACATTCACTGACTTTGGTGATCCTATTGGACCTGGTTTAGTAACAGTATCATATTTTCTTGGTCCTCTTGTGAGAGAAAACGTTCCAGTAACACATTTCTGATTGGAGAGAACTTGATACAGTGACTAAAGAAACAATGTGAGAAGAAATTCAGGTGTGTATATATATGCAACTAAGTTTTGTTGAACAACTATGAAATTATAAACATGTTTGCCATTTGCTTATTTTGATGTGGGGGAGGTTTAACTTGCAAGAAGAGTGGCCGAAAGCTGTTATTTTCAAGTTGTTAGGAATTTGTGGAAGGCTGAGAAGTCAAGGCTAGTGTCACAAGTACATGCTGCGAAGATTGCTGCTGTGAGAATAAATTTATAACCCAGCAATGTCCCATCTATTCAAGTGTTCATATGAACTAATCAATATATTTGAAAGATCCATTAGTTCTACCTTCTCAAGCAAAACAGGTTTTCTACTCTAAGAAATATGATAATTCAAATTGGTATGTTGTTATGAGAGCACCACCTAGAGGCTATCATGAGTTGGAAAGATAAGAGCATTTAGATGGTGCACCTTGTCTTGTCCAAAGCCGATAATTTTGATGGTGAAGCTTCTGATGATGGTAGTGTTTATGTTAGGATTGATTATGAAGGGTTATTAGTGGGTAGATTGATAGTATGTTTGATAGGTGTTAATGGTTTGTGTAAACAAGGAAATGTTTTATGGTTTTTTAAACATTTAAATATCTTTTTATTTTTATAATATCATTAATTATTTTTATTACAAATATTCGAAATAAATACAACCTTTAAATATTCAAAATAAATACAACATTCAGACAATTAAAAAACAAATTAAGAACACAAATAATTTGCAATCTTTTTATAATAAACTGCTATAGGTGAAATCAAATTAATGAATAATTAATAATATTTGTATCACGTTATTAAAAATATTAGCAATTGCATAGAAATACGTTATCGTTATTTATTTAACTATAGCATACTAAAGATCCTCTATAAAAAAGTGTTGGACCTACGATAATGGGTATTGTCAGAGCATTTTAGGAAACACTATTATATCGAACTCATAGCATTTAACGGCCACTATTAATACCCACATTACTTGTAGTGAGAGCACCAAACCAAAGGAAAAAAAAACATCAAAAGCTTTGTAGGCACCAGCTTCAAGATGAGAAAAGAAGATGTTGATACATGTTTTCCACCAAGTGTTCCATTACCTCCATACTTGATGTGATCATGTAGAGGATGAGAACATGAACCAGCAAGCTGATAAAGATGCCTTAGCCATTCATAAGGTCCCATGACTCATTCCAGGTCCAAGAAACTAAAAGAAGCTATTGGAAGTTTACTCAAGATATCATGGAAACAAGAAGATTGTCTTGGTCGAAGCTTGACAACCAAGACAGACTCATCACCATTCCAGAAAAACCACCTTCAAGTTGATCATTATCTAGGCAAGTAGGATTGTGTGTGCTCTTTTCCTCACTTTTTTTTCCCAATGGGTTTTACGAGGGAGGTTTTTAATGAGGCCACAAGACTAGTTCTCACAACTCCTAGATGATGCATCTTGGTTACATCTTGAACCGACCTTATGTTATGTTTAAGCTATGCTTGTTATTTAATGTTTGTTTTCGAAAACTCTAGTTTGGTCTTTGTTTTCTTTCCCAAGGGAGCGTGTGTCTTTACTCCTTTTATAGTTTCAAAAGCTTGTGCATGTACATGTCTTTCTCTATTTGTATGGTCCGGAAACTCTCTAGTAAGTATCAACTCTTTTCTTCGAAACCCTTTCCTCTTCTTTCATCTTTGGCGAGTTGAGAGAGATTTCTGGTGTGCAATATCCAGAGCTTAAGAGATTCTAGTTGGTGTGTAATATCTTATTAGCTTTCTAGGAGTATCAAGAGATCATCTCACCCCTCTTGTGTCACCAATCGATACATTGCCTTTGATAAACTTGACTATCTTGATTTGTTTATGCAAAGGATTATCCCATCTGTTCCAGAGCATCATCCTAGGATCATAGTACGTGGTCTCAGAGAATCTTTGTAAGGGAAGTTGTCAATTTTATTTTGTTTACTTTTTGGTCTGTTCATCTCCTCACCGAGATTGATCTGATCTACTTTTCCCCCCGTTGAAATCTTATAAATCTAAGTTTTGTGATCCCATATCTGAGCGTAGTTTTTTCATATTCTGTATTCATCTTGCTTTGATCCATGTTCTTTTTGTCGAAATCTGTAGAAATACGATTGTTTGATCTTGTTTCTAGGTTAGACTTTTCGGATTCTTGTTGCAGAAGTATTACTTGATTGATCTGAATCGTATTAGGGTTATCATTATCGATCTGTTCTAATGTCAAGTTCTCATCTTTGATCTTGTGTTGTTTGATCGATTGAAACCTGTTCCGCGTAACACAAGTTTGCTTGATGTAGTTGTTGATTTGATATTGTTTGTTTTGTTGCGTTTTGAATCCTTTTGATCATATCTCGTTTTGATTTATTTCTTTAAGAACTTCTTACTTGTTAAGTTTGTTCTTTTGTCGCAGGAATCATAGCTGATGATACTGATGAGGAAGTGGGGATTAGCAATGAACATAAGCTGTGTGGGAACCGAAATTCGCACTGGTGATTTCCGTTGGTTTAGGGAGGCAAGGTAAACTTAGCTTTCCCATAGGTCCCAGATTTTTGCTAAGCCAAAAACGTCAAGCGACCAAACAGTGAGAACAACGATATGACAATGAATTAGTTAAAACAAAAAGAGAACAAAGAGGATCTTATTCCGAGTCTGTGATTTGAGCGTTACAACAAGTAAAGCGTTAGCGGAAAGAGCTGTCGGCGAGTTCCTAGTTCTAACCTTGTAAGACTTGAATAAACTAGTTGAGTCGCAGCTCGATAACAGTAAAACGGAAATATCCTAATTTCCCTAAGTGTTATGTTTTCTCTGAGTAAGAATATTCGTGTGTCCCCTGTAAAAGATAAACCGTCATAAATAGTGGCTCAATCTCAGGTAAAATTGCGAGTTGGCTTTTAGTCGAGTTTTAGACCTTGTCGGGCTGTTTTTCGACGTAAGTGTTTTTACGATTTTATCGAAAGAGCATTCTTGAAATGACGTCGTCCCCGAATAGAGTTAGGATCTTTCGTATAGTGCAAGCAACTTTAAGTGTTTAGTCAACCGTTGCCGTTTTACACAATCAGTCCGAACTTTATACGAGGGAACAAAATCTTACGGTAAAGTTCCAATGTCAATCTCGATCGAGGTGAAACAAAGATGAGTTTGATCCATTTTAGAAGGAGGGAGTTACGAGGATGAGAAGAAAATGTATTGATTGATCCGCCGAATGGTCGAGTTGGACTGCTTGTTCGATCCAACTCACTGAATGGGCGAGTTGGTCGTCTTGTTTGATCCAACTTGCCAAACGGGCGAGTTGATCGCCCACGCTGCCCAACTCGCCCGTTCGGGGAGTTGGTTGCCTTCAGTCTATCCGACTTGCCTGTTTGGCGATTTGGACAACTTGGTTAGTTTCGTGCTCCGTTTCTCTTGAGCCATTAGCTCGAGAACTTTTTTCGGGATGGCCTTGAGACAGCTTTCGTGTGGAAACACAATTTTTAGAGATTGTTTTTGAGAGTACCGTTTTTGACCCCAACTGTTAGCCCCCCAATTCGCAAGTTTCGAGCACGATTCTTGTGGACGAGTGAGGGTGTTAATCGGAATCCGTGGTATAAATTGATTTTTCTCGAAAAGTTTTTCCTGGTTATTTCAATGCGGAAAATCCTTTTAAGTTTTGTTTCTTCTATAGATATAGCTTCTCATTTTTCATTCTCTGCACTCTCCCATTTTCTTAAGTTCTCTTTGCATTTTCTCTTAGAAATTTCTCTCCGCCAAGATGTCTTCTTCCAGTAACTTTCAGAAGAGTTGTGATGTCGAGATGAGCAACACCGCCGGTGGGAGTTCGTCGGATCTCCCTGCCCCCAGAGCTGTCCCAGATTATATTACGGAACTTTTTTCCTTTCAAAATGAGTTGGCTCGTCGCGAGGCTGAGGAGAAGGCAAACCCTGCACGCGGCATGCCTCCGAGACCTGCGGCTCCAGCCTGACTCCCGAGGTTCCCCCCGTACGCGATGCTGTTCCTGCCAGAGGGGAGATCGCCGTGTGTCCTCTACGACCCCGGTCCACGTCTTCAATGTGGAACCGGTTCACGAATTGATGCCTCCTCCCCTAGAAAAGAGAGCAATCATCTTGGGGTTTCCTGCACTTAGCACGATTACGGATCCTATGCCGAAGGGTCGAATGAGACCTTGTGCTAATCCACACGCAGCCAAGAAGAGGAGTTGTACTAAGGACTTCGAGGCTGATCCTCTGCCTGCGACGGTATCCAGACATCACGCCAATGTTTTTTTGAGAATAAAATCTTCTTCTTTCTCGTTTTTCTTTCCTTTTGTGTACCGATCGTTTCTTGACCGCCTCCTTTCCTTTGCTTCACAGTTTGTCTCGTTGATCGATGGGATGATCAGCGAGTGTGGTTCAGAAGCTGATCATCTTGCTAAGGAGTTGGCGGAGTCGCGAGAAAGGTCGTCACAGCTTGAAGGAAAGTTAAAGGATATCGAGGATGCTCATTCCCTTGAGATAACTCAGTTCGAGTTTCGGATCGGCGAGCTGGAGCGTGATCTTGTGAAGACCGCGAGCTCTTTTTTTAAGGTGAAAGAGGCAACTACGGCTAAATCCTCGGAGTTGCACCGGCTAAAGCGTAAGATCAAGAGTGGGGAGGACTTGTCGGTCGACGAGGCCAAGGAAGCCGTGCGTGCCGAGTTTCAGACCCATTTGGGAAGGATCACTGATTCCCTTGATTCCTTGGCGGTCGCCGCGTCAGGGACTTGGCCTTGGCAGGCTTTGATGGAGGGATGAAAGAGTCCAGCTGTTTTACGGTGACGCACCTCCGTCTCTGCGAATCGAGGAGGCAAAGCTTTCTACTCGTAGAGCGGAGTTAGTGGACGTGGACGGAGACTTCAACCTGATCCTTACAGGCCTGAAATCTGAGTGCATCCTCCCGCCTTGCTCGGGCAAAGCTGAGGGTCAGGATCCTATAGCCGAGGAAGGTGGAGGCGAGGCAGTTCCGAACCTGGAAGGGGTGATTGGTGAAGGTGAGGCTCCACGTGCGGAGGATGATTAAGCTTGCAGTCTCGTGTGAGACTGTTTATTTTACTGTTATTGTTGGTGTTTTGCTCCGGCCGAGTGTGGCCGGGTTTTTATCTTGGGACTTTCCGCTTGTGGCTTTGAATCCCCGTCGCCTCTGCGAAATTTTAAATGAAATTTGTCCCTTGTTTTTCCAATGTTTTATCGAGCATCGATAAGGGTGAAGGAGTTTAAGTAGATTTGGATTTTTGTTAAATATAGAGGGAAGGATGTGATTTGTCATCTCTCTCCCAACTCTTTTGCTGATTGTCCTATTCGTTGCTCGTTCGAGATGTTTAAGGAGTTTTCCAAAGTTTCAAGAGAGCTTAGATATGGACGAAGAGACATGCTTTCAGGATCTCGTATCTTTTCGATATCATGCCTTGAGACGTTAGAGACAAGTGTGCTGGGTTTAGCAAGACCTAGGTCTAATCATAGTTCTAGGGGGTGTGGTGACTACTTTGACTTACGTTTCCAGTATTGTTTCCGACCTGATTCCGTCCTGCTTTTGAGTCTGCGATATGTTTTCGGCTTATATGACTTGTATGGTAGGAATCGAGAATCTCTTCGGGGTCAATTTTTAAGTCTCCCGAAAGTGCTGACCAAAATTTTGGATTTCTTTTACATGGCTATAACCCTTGTGTCGGGTGTTCGAGAGCTATCTCTACGAGATGATTTAGTCTGCTTAGGACGTTAAGAGTATGTTGTTACCAGCAAAAACTTATAGGTAGGTATTACCATTTTTGACTCTTCGCGAAGGACACGTGTTAAGATGGTGTGTGTTTTATAGTTGCAGGTTGATTGTTCTTTAAGGCGAGTATTCCTTATCGGAAAGCTTTGACAAAAAAGATGGTCCTATGAGCATTAGCGATGTCTCGTTGTCTCAAAGGTTGAATTTTTTACGTTGTTTTTTTAAGCTAAGGGAATTGCGAGATGGAGTGTTCTGATGATAGACGGATTTTGGGAGGTTTTCTGTGGAGTTAAAAAGTTTCGAGAGTACCGAGTTTGGGAGCGGATTCTTTTTTTTTTTAATTTTTAGGAGTATACGAGTATACGTATACATACCCACTCCCCCCCCTTTTAATGAGGGGGGGGACAGCTCAGCTCATCTTGCGACGAATTGCCTACGTACCCTCTTCAGGGATCAACCCTTCTCATAGTTCAGTTCCAAGCGTTGTTTAGTGGTAGTATTTCTTGAGGTGCATCGGGTTCCAAGTTCTCGGAATTTTGATGTCTTGCATATTCGCGATTTCGTCCAAATCTAGTCGGACAACTTTTATGACTTTGTATAGTCCTTCCCAATTTTCTCCGAGTTTTCCAGCATTACGTTCGGTGGTGTTCTGGAAAACTTTTCGAAGGACTAGGTCACCTACTTTGAATATTTGGCTGTGCATGTTAGTGTTATTGTACTTTGCGGCCGCCAGCTGATAGTTTTGAATTTGTATAAAGGCCTAGTCCCGGCGTTCGTTGATCAGATCGAGCTCTTCAAGCAGCATCAGATTGTTTGACTCTTCTCGTTCTGGGAGTAATCTTCTGCGTACTCTGGGAAATTCGACATCCGCTGGGATCATGCATTCGGCTCCATATTCAAGGGCGAACAGGGTTTCTCCCGTTGCACGTCACAGAGTTTTGCGTCGCGACCATAAGACTCCTTCGAGTTCTTTGGCCCATCTACTCTTTTTGGCGTCGAAACCTTTTTTGAGTCCATCAAGGATGTTCTTTTAGTAGTTCTGGCTTGCTCGTTGCATTGCGGGTATCTAGGGGTTGATTTCGTTTGTCGTATCTTCCATTTTTCGCAGAAAACCTCGAATCTGATCGAAATAAACTGAGATCTGTTGTCCGTTACGATTTTATACGGGACTCCATGCCTGCAAACAATGTTTTTCCATACAAAGCTTTTGACTTAAGCATCCTTAATGCTTGCGTATGACTCTACCTCAACCGTTTTCGAGAAAAAATTTGTCAAGACCAACATGAATCATTTTTGCTTTGATCTTTGCATGGGTCCGACTCTATTCATAGACCATCGCATGAATGGATATGGTGCTGATATCGATGAGAGGACCTCTGTCGGTTGATGGATAGTAGGGGCATTCCTTTGACACGTTTCGCATTTCACCGCAAAGTTCTCGCCATCTTTGATCATTGTTGGCCAGTCGTGTCCGTGGCGTTTGATTTTAACTGCAAGAGATCTTCCACCAAAATGATTTCTGCAAGTCCCACAATGGACCTCTTCCATTACGTTTCGTGCCTTCTCTCCTTCTACACAGGTCATGACTGGCCCGGAAAATTTCCACTTGTAGAGTTCTCCGTCAACCAATACGTATCGTGCGGCTTGGGTTTGAATCTATTGGCCTGCCCATTTTTCTGCTGGGAGTTCCCCGTTGGCAATGTACTCAAGGATTGTCTTCGTCCAAGGTTCGCTGAATCCAAATTCTATCCGCTGGGACTCTTGCATGGCTTGGTCATTGACTTTGTCGGTATCGCCGTCGGCAGAGTCGATTAAGTTTCTAAGAACAGGTTGTCCGATGCTAGGATGTTCTATGAATTATACGGGAATCACCCTGCTTAATCCTAGATTTGAACTGGATCCAGGGCGGCTAGGGCGGCAGCTTGGGGGCTTTTGGCTCGAGGGACCCATGTGAGTGCAAACTGGTCAAAACTTTGTGTTAAGTCTCAAACGATTTTTAAGTAAGCGTCCATTCTTTTGTCTCTTACTTCGTATTCCCGATTTATTGCCTCGCCACAAGTTGGGAACAGCAGTAGGCGTGAATGTTGAGTATTATTTAGCCGTAAGCCAATCGTAATCCTACGATCAGGGCTTCTTTGTTCGAGGCGTGAAAGATTAGTCGGAATTACTATTCCAGTACTTCCCCCGTTGGTGACAAGAGTCAGATCCCCATCCAGGGCCCTGCTTGGATGAAGATTCGTCGACGTGGAAGTCCAGTTCGAGTCGGGTTCTAGATTGGTTGTGCATCTGCAGGGAGTTGTACTAAGAAATCAGCGAGTACTTGCGATTTTGCGCAAGTTTTCGCCAGATACTCGATGTCGTACTCGCTTAGCTTGATTGCCCATTTTGCTAACCTTCCAGATTGACTAGGGCTATGCAAGATAGCCTGCAGTGGAAATTATGTGAGTACTGCGATCGTATTGTACTGGAAGTATGGCCTTAGCTTTCATGCTGACATTACCACCGCCAGTGCCTGTTTTTCCATCATCAGATAGCGTGTCTCTGCATCGAGCAAAGTTTTGCTTACGGAAAAGATAGGCTTTTGCTCGCTGCGTTCCTCTCGGATAAGGAAGCCGTTTACAACCGTGGTTGATACTGCGATGTATAGGCACAATGGTTCCACTTCTACAGGTTTTGCGAGTACCAGAGGAGTGGCCAAATAGTGCTTCAGCTGTTGGAAAGCATTTGATGAGATCATCAATACCAAAGTGCATACCTTCATATGTAAGTACTTCATCTACCGACATGGTCTACCCTACGAGGTTGTTACCGACAACGGTTCTCAATTCACAGATATACCATGTATTTTTACCACTTTTAAGCCATGTTATAGGTCCTTTTAAGAGATTTTATTTTCCATTTTGAGTCTATTTTAATGTATTTTAAAGTTTAGGTACGTTTTGGGCAATTTTGGAGATTTTGGAGCTTTTTGAGATGAAGAACCGTCCAGATGTGTCATAAATTTAACAATGTTTGGAGGAATTCCCACAGTTAGATTGATCTCATATTTCGGCACAAGATTAATCAGCCTCCTAGAATGAAAATTATGCTCGTTTTACTGAAGAGTAGTCCGTTTGACGCACGAACATAAGGTGTCGAGGATTCAAGTTTATGAAGAGCGTCGAACAACACAACCTAAGAAACGAACGGCGTGCATCCTGAAAATTTCCCGACGAGCTTTAATAAAGTTTCAATAATTACAGTTTGGCCCCAAAACTTCTCTTATCTATATAAGAGCCTAGAACGTGTTTTAACCTATATTAGATGTTTCTAACCCATTGTTGATGGCTAAACGTTATTTTAGATTGGAGAGGAGAGAATAATCTTTTAGATTTTTCTCGGTACTCCTGCTGACATTCTGTTATATTTATTCAGACTATAATTTGTGTTATTACTTTCATGTCTGAGTAGTTATCTGGTCAGATTTAGGGATTTCATGAGCTTAATGTAAAATTGCTAAGGTTATTTATAGATTTCTACACCTTGATTGTTTATCATACTAGATTCTAGAATAGCTGGAATATAGCTAGAGTGAAACTGATAAACTGAATCTAGAATCATAGGATCATCATGAGTAAAGAGAGTGTAATCGATACCTGAAACTAATCATGTTGAATTATATTTTCATTTGCAGCAAGAATTGGTCTAGGATTTTAGTTGAACAATATCGAATATGGTTTACTACTTGTTTGATTCATCGGATACTGATATACCTTTTTTTTAACTTTTAGACCATGGTATAAGTCCTACTTAGAGTTTTATATTATATGTTTGAAGCCTTTTTGTGTTGTTTTGTGTTATAGAGGGTCTAGGTGCATTTTAGGATACTTTGGAGATTCTACAGCTGTATGAGATGTAGAAGTACTCAGGTGCGTCAGAGGTTTAGCTATGGATAGAGGACTGTACGCGGTGCAGTTGAGCTAATATTTTAACACACAGTAGAACTTTAAGTTAGGTTTCCAATGTTACTGGTTTAAGGCAACGAGGATCCTATATCGAAAGTTATACTAATTTTACTGAAGATAGGTCCGTCTGACGCGCAAGAGGAAGCTATCGAGAATCAACTTGTGTCCACAAAAACCACCTTGGTGTCGACAAAAACCACCTTGGTGTCGACAAAAACCACCTTGGTGTCGATCAACAATCGTGTCGATCAGCACTCCTCCGAGTAAGAAAACCAATGTGTTTTATGATTTTTTATGAATTGCAACTTTTTCCCAAAGTTTCCCATATTTATAGAAAACTCCAGAATGTGACTAAACCCTATATATATATGTCTTCTACGCCATTGTTGACAGCTACACTTTCTTTTATGTTTTGTTTTAGGTCTACAAAGAAGAGAAGAACACTTTTTGAGTTTTCTTGGAACTCCTTTGGTTTTATATATGATTTATATTCAGTCTATGATTTGTATTTTTGCTTTCATGTATGAGTAGATCAATTGTTAGATCAGAGGTTTCATGAGCTTATTATCGAATTGATAATCATAAGATTGTTAGGGTTATTCATCATATTCTATATCAGGATTGTTTATCAAACTAGTTTCTAGAGTACTTGGAATAGCATGAGAATGTGACTGATTACTTGAACCCAAAATCATAGGATAGTTGAGACACATGAGAGCATGGTCGATTGCTTGAACCTAATCAAGTTGAACTAGATTTCTTTTCACAGCGATAGTTGGCCTAGGATTTTAGTTGGATGTTATTGTGGGAACACACTGTCGATTTTGTTAATGGAAAATAAAGATTCTCGATTTTTCTTGAGGATTCAGATTCTCTGTGAGGGCCAGTGACAAGTAAAAGATAGATAATAAAACGAATTTAGAGTAGATGTTTATTTCTAATCCGCGTAAGAGCGTTGCAATTATTACAAAAGATTATAAAAGCTTTGGCCGCAAGAGCTGTCAGCTAATTCCTTAGTTCTAGCTACCTGAAACCTTTAAACTACTTGAGTCGCAGCTCGATAACAAAAGATGAAAAAATATACACAAAAAGGTATTGTTGATTTGGGACTGGATCTTATGAAAGGCTTCCTACGTACCCCTTTCGAGGATCAAGCCAAACGTAGTTCAGCTTACAGAGTTTGAACAAGAGATCGAACTTCCTTTGTGAGTTCGTCTAGTAATCAAGTGCAAGACATAGAAAACCAAGAAAGTCGAGAATAATGCTGAAGTATTCTATGTGCAAGAGTTCTAAGAGTCTGAAACCTGCTATATTTCCCTTTCTGCCCTCGATTCGAATTTAGCTTTGCGGAATTTTTCATTATCTTCTCACCCTTCCTGTTTATCTTGTTGCATTTATCTATACCCAAATAGTATAAACCATCATTCTAGTATGGGCCTATCCTTGTTTTGAACCATAAGTGGACTTTTGTTGTGTTTCAGGATGTTTCAGGCCATTTTACGACTTATGCATTTTTACGATTATTCTTGGAGAAATCATCGATTTGTCCGATGTCCATTTACTATGTCGTTGGTCTTACGAACTAAAACAAATAATTTCATTAAGTTAAGTATGTTATGGGGTTAAATTAGCGTATATCATCTTGATGTTTGACTTGAACTTTTACGAGACAACATTTCTTACTTGTATTCTTCGTAATATCTCAATGGAAACTCAGATTGGGACGAAAAGAAAGACATTTTGATTGAGACTTGAAGTAGAACAAACTGAAGGAGCTAAGGTCGATATGGAGTGTCCATGAGGGCCATAGGGATGCAAGGAATGTCCAAGAGGGGTAGAGGACGAGATAGAGAGGAGATGGTCTCACCCTAATGGCGAGACGACAAGACGAAGAGGACCGGTCTTACCTCAATGGCGAGACGCCCGAGCTGGGTTGTCTTGCGTTGATGTCAAGACGGCCGAGCTGGTTGGTCTCTCCATTATGGCGAGACAACCAAGCTGGTTGGTCTCGCCATGATTATGAGATGGCTGAGCTAGTTGGTCTTGCCATCATGGCAAGACTGCCGGCTGGTTTGTCACGCCATGATGGTGAGACGGATGAGATGGTTGGTCTCACCATGATGGCAAGGCGGCCGAGCTGGTAGGTATTGCCATGATAGCGAGACTACCAAGCTGATTGGTTTCGCCATGATGGCGAGACGGTCGAGCTGGTTGGTCTCGCCATGATGGCGAGGCATCCGAGTAGGTTGGTCTTGCCATGATGGAGAGACGGTCGATCTGGTTGGTCTCGCCATGATGGGGAGACGGCCGAGTTGGTTGATCTCGCCCTGATGGCGAGATGGTGACGTCGTTCCCTCCGTTGATTGCTTTGTGTACTTTTGGAACCATTTCGTTTGTTTTACAAAAGTTTTTCTGAAATTTGTGTTACGGGAGATTATTTCATAGCTTATACTATGATGTTTTTCGGCAGAGACTTTTCGGTTTTTTTTGACAGAAGATTGTTTCATAAAACTCGTCATTTATCTCAAAAAACTTTCCGCAAGAATGTTTTACCGATCTTTTCATGTTTAGATAGAAATTCTTTTATTCTTTCTCTGGGATGAAATATACGAATTTTGGTCCTTGTATCCTTATGCCAACTAGTTTGGCCTATGCCGTATAGTTTCTTTGACATTTCCAGCTCATATTTGCTTAAGGCATTATTTATCAAAGGATTTTATCCGTTGATTTCGCCATGAGCGGTTTGGACCCCTACAATATTGTTTATTGATTGTCTGATTCCTTGGATCCACAATGAGAGTTGGTATTAGATTATAGTTACACATCTGATAGTTTATCGCAATGAGAGTTGGTATTAGATTGGAGTTAGACATCTGATAGTTTATCGCAACGAGAGTTGGATAACTTACTGTTTGCATTCGAGTTATGAAATCAAACCTAATTAACTCTAGGCACCATTGATTGTGGTTTTGAACTTATTGATTGATAAACCTATCTCTTCCGTATTTCTTATTTGTTTCTATTATTTATCTAGCTTCTAAAACAAATAGTCTATTGTGTGAAGATCAATTCTATGTGGATATGATCCTCAAGTAATACACTGATCCTCTTATCCAAGAGAGATGCATGAAATTTAATTTGAGCATATAAAATTTGACGCTGTTGTCATGCTTCGATACTCAGAAACTCATGTCATGAACTTAGATACTCAGATACTTCAGATCGATGAACAATGAAAAGACGCGAAACAGTTATTATCTCTGAGAAGGTTGAGTAAGAAACACTTTGTCAATGCTGAGATTTCTGAGGATGATGAACGGCTCGAGTTTGGGAAAACCGACAATTTGAAAGCTCTCAGAAATATGTAAAATCAAACTTGACCTTTGTGAAAACAGAAAAGCTTGATGTCGATAGACATCCTACCAGTATCGATCGACACCCATCATGCAAGATCAAGTAGATTTCACCAAAGAAAAGCATCTATCGACACCCAACTAGTGTTGGTCGACACCATGCAGCGTCAGAGACTTCCCCTTATGTAACTCTGAAGTTGGTGGAAGAGAAGGCCTACATGGCCAAAGGTTTCGTATCGTAAGGTATGAAAGCATCTGAAAGGGCCATATCGACGCACTGAGCTTCCTGGTTTCCGCAGGCGAGTGAAGAAAATACCTAAAGATGTCGCCTTTGGAGATGCTTACGACGGCCATCAGTTGATTACCTTCTTTTGGAAATCAATGGAGACTGAAGAAGATGTGAATCGGAGATAACTCTCTTCAATGATGTTTGATGAAGTTAGAACTGCGCCTCTTGATAGGTCCCATTATTTATCATTTTTAGACCATGTTATAGGCCCTATGTGAAGTCTATTATACGTGTATAGGATGTGTTTTAGAGTCTTTCAGGTCCTGGTACATTTTGGAGCATTGTAGAGATTATGAGGCTTTCTTGAGCTCAGAGAGAGAAGACCTCGTAGCTGGTCAAATTCAACAAAGTACGAATCAAGACAGAGTATTGCATCAATCGACGATGCACTCTTGTCGTTGATCGACGGCTGACGCGCAGAAACCCAACCATGAAAGGAGCCAACTTGAAGCCCAAGTCACAGAAATTACAAGATTGCCCTTGACATGTTTTACCTAACTTATATGGCCTTTGCTAGTGTTTTATGCAAAGGAGGACCTTTTCCAAGCTTTCACAATTTTCATAAGAACATAATAGTATAGGATTTTTAGCGAGAAGATCAAAAGTTCTTCAAGCTTGATATTGGAACTCCACTTTCTATCCCTATTCTTTTTCTTATGCATTATTTTATGTTTATGATTATGTTTTGCTTAGCTAGTTATGAGTAGTCACCTTGTTCGATTTAGAGTTTATTAAAGGTTTTGATGAATTAGCCAAAAATAGAATTTCTATGGTGAAAATTAGATATATCAATAGAATTGTAATAGTTGCTCAAGTTCTAGAGTAACTAGAACTATGATCTTTAGATAATTGACAACTGCGAGAGTAGGATCATTACATGTATAATTTCTGTTATGCTTAAATTACTAGGGACAATCGAGAGAACGGTCTAGTGATTCTATGTGAACCAATCGAATCTGATCGTTTAATGCTTGACCAAGAAAGCCATTGATTGATGCCGTTTGTATACAATCGATCGATGGTTATTTCGAGTTTGCACACGAAAGCTGTAGACTCTGAGCTTAGCCATAGGATATATATATATATATAACTCATAATATCTTTACTAATTGAATTTGCGTTTTATGATTAAAAATCCCTTGGATTCTATCCATTATGATTCACTACATGAGAACCCTAGATCTAGCTATTTTGCTTAATTTTTTACAAACCCAATATTTCCTTATTTACTTGTTTTAATGTCTTATTAATTGCCTAGCTTAACTAAGTTGATTATCAAATTTATTGTGTGCCCTCGCTCTCTGTGGATTCGATCCCTAAGTACTAGAGTTGAACCTCTTATTTGAGAGAGTAATCAATTGCTACATGGTAATTTGAGAACGCATCAAATTGGGCACCATTGCCAAGGAGCAAGGAACACCATTAGATTTTTCTTGCAATATTTGATCAGGGGATTGTAATCCTTAACCAGAAGAAGCTGTTGTAGCTCAAGCTGGAGCTGAGGCCCAGGGTGATCAACCCAGAACGTTGGCTGACTACTATCATCCAGACCAATTATATGCCAAAGATCTGCTATTCGTCCTCCATCTTTTTAGTGGAACGATTTTGAGCTGAAAACAGCCTATTTCACACTTGTGGCACAAACACCATTTCATGATCTTTCTCATGAGCATCCTATGGATCATTTGAAGCGATTTGAAGATCTTATGTCTTCCATTAAGGCTAATGAAGTCTCTGAGGACTACCTATTATACAAGCTCTTCAAATATTCGCTTGTTGTAGATGCTTCATACTGGCTTAAACAGCTACCAGTATGATCTCTTACATCCTAGATAGACATAAAAACGCCTTCCTGCATATTTTCTTTGATGATGCCAGAACTGCGGATTTGAGGAGCAAAATTGCTACATTCACATAGGAGCCTGCAGAGTCTTTTAGAAGCTCCTGGATCAGATTCAAATCCTACCAAAGAGATTGTCCACACCATGGATTCAATGAAGTGCAACTTCTCAGAACTTTCTTCAGAGGTATTGATCTGTCATACCAGATGGCTTTATACACATCCAATGAGGGAAACTTTTGCACCAGGAGTCTAGAAGAGGCTACCAGATCGATAGAGAATTTGGCAGCTACCAACAACACCAAAAAATGATCATGAGAGGAAGAAATCAGTCCTTAGACTGACCAGGATCAGATGGAAGAAGTAAAAGGCAAGTTGGACAGTGTTCAAAGGTTTCTAAAGAAGCAGGTTAGCTTTGTAGAAGGTGTAGAAGCTATACGATCAGACAATGAAAAAGGTGAAGAAGAGGAGGTGAACTTTGTTGGTGGAAATGGATTCCAGAGGCATGGAAACCAAAGCAACCGAAACTCTTATGGCAATGGCTAGAGGAGTAGCTAGAACCAAGGATCACAGCAGCAGAGACCCTACAACAAGAAAAAAAACCTATGGAGCCTCTTACTATCAAAACACCCCATCAGATCGCAGGAGAACAAGATTGAAGCCATGATTGACAAAGTTGTGTAGAGACAACAGAAGATGACAATGGATTTCAATGGAAAGCTTGATGTTGTCTGTGTTAACCTCAACACCAAGTTCACTAAGTTTGAAGCTCCCAACACCCATGTGAAGAAGATAGAGAATCAAGTTGTTTAGACCAATGAAGCTGTGAGGAGACAATAAGCCTTGATCAAGGAGAAAACTGAGGCTGAACAGAATCACCATGTCAGTGCCATCATAGATGATGATTTTTTGTAGTAGTGGAAGAAGTTGGGAACGAATAGGAATAAACTCGTGGGAACCCCTGCCTTGTTCGAACGACCATCTATCGACATCCGAAGTTAACCATCGATCAACGATACCTGAAGAATCTGTGGGATCGTGTGAAGAGATGGACATCGATCGACAGACGGACCCTACCGTTGATCGATGACCGTTCGAAACAAATGGATTTCGGTTTTCAAGCATATAAGAGAGTCTTTTATATGTCAATAGGAACTCGAAACACACCCTATCCAAACCCATATAGACATATGAACTAGTCCCTACCTTAATTGAGGAAGATATGGGTGGACATTCTAGAGAAAATAATAAGGTCCCTAAGCATCTTAGAACTAAAGCTAATGAGAATGTGATTGACAGCTTTGTTAAGAGAATTCTCATAATCCTTTTAGAAATCCCATTCGAGGAAGCTTGTTACACTCACATATTGTGGATGTTCTTTAGAGAAACCAAGGTGCCTGATAAGGACATTGAAAGATTGTTCAGTCATATGAGGGAGAAGATAAAGTAGAAGTTCAAGTTGAAGAAGAGAAGTGACCCTGGGAAGTTTGTGGTTTCCTGCAACTTCAAGGGACATGACTACCCACATGCACTCTGCCACACAGGTTCTTCAGTAACCATTATGCCAAGAATCATGGTAGAGGTGCTAAACTTAAACGTGTAGCCTTCTAGTGATTCATTCACTTTTGTGGATTGATCTAAGGTGAATTTTGGAAGCGTTGTCAAAGACCTCCAAAGTGAAAATTGGGGATGCCCTAATTCATGTAGACTTTCATGTCTTGGACATCCTAGTGTAGCAGAATTCATCTATGTTACTTGGAAGAGCTTTCATGGCCACGGTTGGAGCAGTGTGAGACATGAAGACAAACATGTTGAATCTATCTCTTATTGATCAAAATAACTACTATGTTCACTAGTAGAACCAAGAATGCTCTCATTGATTTTGTTCATGAACCAGGTCTTGTGGCCACATGTTTCTGCGACTTTGAGCTAAAAGAGGAGTCAGATGATGGAGCATCAATCTCCACCAAGCCCAAACAATCGGTCCACAGCGACAACATACAGTCGGTCAACAGCGACAACATACAGTGGGTCGACACCCACCCTTTAGCATCAAGGGATACTCATCACCAAGTAGATTACGAGGCAGCTACCACAACAGAACACAATACAGATTATGGTTATCTCAGACCAGATAAGTTAGGAATTATAAGGGATCCAGAAGGACGTGCACGAGAAATGGGTTGAATAATTCTCAATGTATCTAAGGAAGATGTATCAGACATACTCGAAATAACCAATGGATTAGGGAGCCTCTTCAGTCAATAACAACATGAAAACCGGGCAAATAACAACATAGCATTGATCGACAAACTTTCCAGAGGAGTTCGCGGATTACAAATCAGAACCTGAAATGTTATTGATCACCATTGGTCAACATCGTAACATTATCATCGATCGACAATCGTAACGGAGTCTGGTATTTTTTCGATTGTCCTCAATACTTTTAACTATGTTTTATTTTTTCTCACTTAACAGAGATGAGATAACACTAGGAACAATGTTATTTAAATTTGGGGGGAGGTTTACTGATATTACTCTCTATTTTTGAGTTTTATTCTTATGTGTTTTATTGAGTTAAGAAGAGGATTATGATCAGATTTACATTTTTACTTATTTTCTAAAAATTCTATAGCACCATTGTAGATTTGTTGATTGCAGAGAATACTAGAGATACCAAGTGGATCATACTGCCACTATATCACACTTGCTTAGAAACTTTCAAGGAATCGATGCTAACCTCCAACGTAGTTTGACTTATTTGATTGCTTTGGGGTTTGGCATACATTGGATCAGATTTCTCTTGCAAGTATAAAGGTAAAAGTCTGTGTGATTTTGATTCTCTTCTCTCTCACTATTCGGCATCTAGAAAAAGAAAAAAATTGTGATGATTTCCTGAGATGGAGAGGGGTAGGTACATTTTTGATGACCCCATTATTCTAATTCAGAAAGGAATGATCACATAATTTGGAAGGGAGTGGTAGAAAAATTATCCATGACCACATTATTCGCCTACACTTTGTCAAAAAAAAAATATGAACAAGATGGACTGTATCAGCATCATTGATTCAATGGACTTATAAAAAATAAAGAGATTCAGAGACCATAGAAAGAGACAAAACACGGATCATAGAAGACTGCATGTGTGTTCAGATACTTGCAACGGTAAGAGTCCATGTGTCCTCTAATCAATACTCCCAAAGTAAAACCTGCACTTTTATTTTATGAAAGAAATTTGGTTAGTAGAGGGGTGACTCAAGTTAGTATTTGCTAAGTTGTTAGTAGAATGAATTTAGATGTTATACTAGGATAAGGTATGTAAAGTTTCTCTAAATTTGACACTTTTTTGATGTGGTTGCAACATAGTAAAGCTAAAATGATAAGCTAGAGATTTTGAGTATCAGTTTTTCAAACCTCTTCCACAAGTTTACCCTTGTTTCGCTTGAGGACAAGCAAAAGCTTAATTCTAGGGGAGTTATATTTAGCACTTTTAGACCATGTTATAGGCCTTATTTGGAGGCTATTATTTTTGTCTACGATGTGTTTTACAGTCTTTTCAGGTCCAGGAACATTTTGGAGCATTGTAGAGATTATGAGGATTTCTACAGCTCAGAAAGAGAGGAACCTCGTAACAGGTCAAATTCAGCAAAGTACGAGTCGAGAACACATTATTGTCGTCAATGGACGGTTGATGCGCATAAACATAACTCAAAAAGTAGCCGACATAAAGTCCAACTCATAGAAATTAAAAGATTGTCCCATTGTCCCTGACATGTTTTACCTAGTTTATATGGTATTTTCTAGTGTTTTATGCAAAGTACGGACTTTTTGCAAGCTTTAATACTTTTCATAACAACCATAACAAATTAGATTTTTTAGGGAGAAGTTCAAAACTTCTTCAAGCTTTGTATTGGAACCCCACTTTCTATCCATATTTTTTATCTTATGCATTATTTCATGTTTATGATTATGTTTTTCTTAGCTATGTTTGGGTTTATTTAAGGTTTTGATGAATTACCAAAACAATTGTTGGGGTCAAAAATGGTCATGACGGAATTGATGCCTAAAAGTTACAGTCGAAACGTTATCTATCTTTCGAATAAAAAGAAAACAAGTTATCATCACATCCAAACTCCTCATTGCCCAACCCATCTTGTTCCGGTCAACGTATCAAGACGTACAATCGAAGGAACATCTGAATCGCTTCCACGTCTAGACGTTAGTGGGCAACTAGACACGCAACGTCTAGTCGCCCACGATCGACTAAACTAATGACGAAGTCTAGTCGCCCAT
The DNA here is from genome assembly GCA_905132765.1 of Moricandia arvensis. Classification (NCBI taxonomy): domain Eukaryota; kingdom Viridiplantae; phylum Streptophyta; class Magnoliopsida; order Brassicales; family Brassicaceae; genus Moricandia; species Moricandia arvensis. The sequence continues at coordinate 84,036 of CAJHQP010002089.1, forward strand.
GCGTCTAGTCACCCATGGTAGACTAGACACTTACCCTATAGTCGCCTATGGGCGACTAGACCTTTGGAAAATTCAATTCGCCCATGAGCGACTAGACACGCATCGTCAAGTCGCTCATCGGCGACTAGACCCTTGGAAAAGTTTACTCGCCATGGGCGACTAGACGCTCCCCACGTCTAGTTGCCCATGGGCGACTAGACGTGTACAAACATCTAGCCACCCATGGGAGACTAGAGGCGTACAAACGTCTAGTCACGCATGGTTGACTAGACCGTATCTTCTTCATCACTCTGTCCTTTGAACCTAGACTAGGCTGTTTCTTGTTTCGTGTCTTCGAAAGATATCATAAAAATTGCTTAAGTCGCAAAACAGTCTGAAAGGGTCTAAAACGCGATACAGGACTACTTACAGTTTTAGAAGAGAATGATCCCAATTATAGTTACGGTTTCCTGGATATCCGTAGAAGAAAACTGGAAAAGAAGATAACTGTCAAGTCCCGAGATAATCATGGAAAATCGAGAAGATGTGGAAGATTTCCGCGGAACGATAAACTCGAATCGGAGGCTGAAAAGTAAAGATGACCGACCTTGAAGAAGTATATAAGAAAAGAAAGGGAGAGGGACGCACATACACGAATTTCTCTGCAACTTAGCACGTAGACCAGTTTAGGCAACTTTCTGTTTTTGTATTCGAGCTTCAACTCAATTAGGTTTTCAAGTATTAGGTTGTTAGAACTAGGCAACTCGCCGACAGCCCTTGCGGCTAAGGCTTTTATTTTGTCTCGTCCGTATTTTCATAACTTGACTACTTGTCGTTGGGCTCAGCAGAAACCCAAGACCTCGAGGAAAGTTAGGGTTTCTTAGCTTTCCTCCGATTACGAAAATCGACGGTATGAATATAGGTTCCCACAACAATAGAATTACTAGGGTAATTTTTAGATCTATTAATATAATTTTACTTATTACTTGTATTCTAGAGTAGCTAACTAGAACTCTGATCTTAGGATAATTGACAACTGCGAGAATAGGATTATTACCTGAAGTAATCATGTTGAGCTTAAATTACTATGGACAGTCGAGAGAATTGTCTAGTGATTTTAAGAAACCAATCGAATCTGATCATTTAAAGCTTGAGAAAGAAAGACATTCCCATCGATCAATGATGTTTGCATACCATCGATCAACGGTCATTTCGAGTTTGCACACGAAAGATGTAGACTATAAGCTATCCATAGGATAGATATATCTTATAATATCTTTACTAATTGAATTCTTATTCTATTATTGAAAACCCATTGGCTTCTAGCCATTATAATTCACTACCTCAAAACCCTAGATATAAATATTTTCCTTACTTATTTAAAAACCACACAATTTCCTTAATTACTTGGTTTAAAATCTTATTAACTGCCTAGCTTAACTAAGTTGATTATCAAATTTATTGTGTGCACTCGATCTCTGTGGATTTCCCCTAACCACTATAGTTGAATATCTTACATGAGAGAGTAACCAGTAACTCTAGGGTAATGTTAGCACGTATCACCTCCTAAGGTAAATAAACTGATAAAGCTCATAAACCCTAGGAAGTTTGTGGTTCCCAGCACTATTTAAAGAGAACAATTTTCTGATGCCCTCTGCTATATTGGATCTTCGGTTAGCATCGTTTCTGAAGGCATCGCTGAAAATTGGGTCTTGTTACAAAAGCTTCTAAGATCCCTCTAACTTTCTCAGATTACTCCACCAAAATTCCACAAGGTATTGTCAAAGATCTAGGAGTTAGAATTGGGAACTGCATCCTACACGAGGACTTGCAAGTGTCAGAATTGGAAAATTCACCTCTGCCAATCATTTTGGAAAGAGATTTCATGGCTACAGCAGGTGTAGTAATTGACATGGTTGAGAATAATGTGTCTTTCACACACATTTAAAAGAATGTATACTACGAAGCTCTACTAGAAAACATAAGTCGACATCTATCTTCATGGATTGGTGTGTCTGATATTATTTCAGCTGTTGTAGTAGCTCCTCAGAAGAACTCGAGTGGTGAGAAGATTGTCCACTCAAATTTGGTGTTGAATGACACCACATTTTTGTTGGTCGACACCTCTCGGATGTCACAACATGCAAGGGCAGAAATGCCTAAGTTTGGGGGAAAGATGAAAAGAAAAAAAAAGGGAAAAAGGAGCAAGGAAGTTCTAAGTTGACTTTGGTTCCTCAGAGCCTCTCAGATGATTTCGTAGAGTACAAAGTGCGCAACAGAGGTTTCTCATAACTTTTTTCTAAGGTTTCAGCGTTCTTCAATTCTCAGTTGACAGACAAAGGAGAGCCTTCTCTGAAAGTTTTCATGGGTAGCGTACCAAAGCGAAAAATATTGTACATTGGTAATTGTTTTTGAGCAAGCTAATGGTTTAAAAGAAGCGCCGAATGGGAGCAACCCGTTAATAAGTTTAAATTTTAGTTTAATTTTTGTTTTCACTAATTTTGGTTTTTGTTATATTTCAGATTAAAAAGGATTCGGGGAAGATGAGTTATGTACCAGCATCGAATGACACATGATCAATGTGGATCGACCCAACATCACAAGCATCGATCACAACTTCACTTTGTTGGAGCACGTTTTTTCTTTGGCCGGTGATTGTGGCCGGTGATTACGCGGACGGTGCGGTCGGTGATAACGGCGCAAAGAATCAATGTCAAAAAGTATGGCTGAGTTTTGTCAACCATTGTTGGCTACCAACCAAGCTTCATCCTCTATAAATAGCCATTGAAGGTGATGAAGAAATCTCATCCCAAAACAAGAAAAACACAGAAGAAAGAAGAAGAGAAGAGAGAGAGAACGTGAGAAAAGAAAAAAAAAGTTTTTTCTTTAAGAAATTATTATTAATTTCTTGAGTGTATTTGGGATCGGGGTGTGTTGAAAGCTTGTAAAAATTTCCCGGTGATAATAAAAGGATCGGTAGCAGGTCCCGGAGACGTAGGCAAAGTTGGCCGAACTCCGTTAACAAATTTGTGTGTTTTTCTTCCCGCTCCCGCAAATTCTGATTTTTCCGCAAGGAAATTTGACCCGCAAGAAACGATGGGAGGCGAAGACGGTTCAGCACACGGTGTCGGGAAATTTGATGGTACAGACTATGCATTTTGGAGAATGCAAATTGAAGATTATCTGTACGGACGGAAGCTTCATCAACCGCTGAGCAAGAAGCCTGAGAAGATGGATCAGGATGAGTGGGAGCTCCTTGACAGACAAGTTCTGGGTGTTATAAGGCTAACACTGTCGAAGAACGTTGCTCACAACGTTGCGAAGGAGAAGACCACTGAAGGGCTCATGAAAGTTCTCTCTAATATGTATGAGAAACCTTCGGCAAATAATAAAGTATTTCTCATGAAGAAACTCTTTCATTTGAAGATGGAAGAAGGTGGCCTGGTTGCCGCACATGTGAACGAGTTCAACACGATTGTCAACCAACTGTCATCGGTTGAAATCGAGTTTGAAGATGAAGTGCGAGCACTGATTTTATTGGCATCTCTGCCAAATAGTTGGGAGCCAATGCGGGCAGCGGTTAGTAATTCTGTGGGTACTCAAAAGCTCAAATTCAATGATGTTAGAGATCGTATCCTTGCCGAGGAAGTTCGAAGGATAGACTCTGGGGAAGCATCAACGAGCTCTGCTTTCAACGTGGAAAACAGAGGGAGAAACCCAGATAGAAGTAACCGGAGTTATGGCAGATCGAAGTCAAGGAGTGGACGGGGTCAGTCCAAATTCAGACAGCCTGCAGAGTGCTGGAATTGTGGAAAGACAGGCCACATTAAGAAGAATTGCCGGGCACCACCGTAGAAGGAAGACAACAAGGGAGGCGGAGCCAATGCAGTGACACGTGAGATTGCTGATGCATTGGTAGTGTCTGTTGATTCCCCGAGGAAAAGTGAAGCTCGTGATGCAGCTGCAAATACCACCAAGGCGTCAATCTCCTATGTTGATAGGCCTATTGATTCATGGGTTCTTGACTCAGGAGCGTCATTCCACACTACCCCGCACCAAAACATTATGGAGAATTATGTTGCGGGAAATTACGGAAAGGTATATCTTGCTGATGGATTACCTTTGGACATAGTTGGTATTGGAGATATCAACCTGAAGATGTCAGATGGACGTGTGTGGAAGATTACGAAGGTTAGACATGTGCCAAAGTTGATGCGAAATCTGATCTCAGTAGGTCAACTTGATGACACGGGGCACGATGTCAATTTTGGTGGTGGAGCCTGGAGAGTCAGGAAAGGTTCCATGGTGGTTGCTAGAGGTCATAAAAGAGGCACTCTCTATATGACGACGAGCTATCAAGACACTGTTGCTGTTGTCGAGGATGACAAACAAACCAAGTTGTGGCATTGCAGATTGGGGCACATGAGTGAGAAGGGGATGAAACTCATGGTGGCAAATGGTGCTCTTCCAGATCTGAAGACGGTGGATCATCAGATGTGCGAAAGTTGTATCCTTGGAAAACAGAAACGAGTTAGTTTCTCAAAAGGAGGAAGAGAGCCAAAATCTGAGAAGTTAGAGCTGGTGCACACTGACGTGTGGGGACCCGCTCCTGTTGCATCGCTGGGTGGTTCGTGCTACTATGTGACCTTTATTGATGACTCCACAAGAAAGGTGTGGGTTTACTTCATGAAGAACAAATATGAAGTGTTCTCGTTTTTCAAAAGATGGAAAGCCATGGTTGAGGTTGAGACAAATCTCAAGTTGAAGTGTTTAAGGTCTGATAATGGTTGTGAGTATATCAGCGGCGAATTCAAAAGATACTGCACTGATAACGGAATCAAGATGGAGAAGACTATTCCTGGAACGCCTCAACAAAATGGAATAGCGGAAAGGATGAACCGGACCTTGAATGAGCGTGCAAGGAGCATGAGATTGCACTGTGGATTGCCAAAGACGTTTTGGGCAGATGCAATCAGTACCGCAGCTTTCTTAATAAATAGAGGACCGTCGGTGCCGTTGGGATTCAAGATCCCTGAAGAAGTTTGGAGCGGCAAGAAAGTAAACCTTTCTTATCTAAAGGTGTTTGGATGCTTAGCTTATGTTCACATTGACGATGCTGCAAGAAGTAAACTTGACTCGAAGTCTAAGAAGTGTTACTTCATCGGTTATGGTGACACGGAGTTTGGTTACCGGTTTTGGGATGATGAAAATCGGAAGATCATCCGCAGCAAGAATGTTGTGTTCAACGAAGAAGCGTTGTACAAGGATAAGCTAAGAGAAGGCTCGGAGAGGAAAGAGCCTGGAGCTGTTGACTTAGATGATATCATGACACCAGGGTTGCCACAGGATACCCCAACAGCAGAAGAAGAAATCTCTCAAGAAGAGAGTGGTGAGGCTGATGAGAATGATGATTCTGAAGTGGTCCCATATACACCAGTCACAGAGTTACGACGCTCGAGTAGAATCATCAGAAAGCCTGTAAGATTTTCTCCATCGCTTAACTACATTCTGCTCACAGACAGAGGCGAGCCTGAATGTTTTGAAGAGGCTATGCAAGTTGATGAGTCGACCAAGTGGGAGCTGGCAATGAACGACGAGATGGAGTCGTTGTTATCCAATCACACATGGGAGTTAGCAGATTTGCCTAAGAATAAAAAGGCATTGCATAACAAGTGGGTCTACCGAATAAAAGAAGAACCTGATGGGAGTACGCGCTATAAGGCGAGGCTTGTTGTGAAGGGATTCCAACAAAAAGAAGGCATTGACTACACAGAGATATTTTCTCCCGTAGTCAAGATGGTGACCATTAGAACGGTTCTTGGGCTGGTAGCACAACAAGATTTGCATCTTCAGCAGATGGATGTAAAGACGGCATTTCTTCACGGTGATTTGGATGAAGAAATTTATATGAAGCAACCCGAAGGCTTTGAGGTCAAAGGAAAGCAAAGCCTTGTTTGCAAGCTTAAGAGGAGTTTGTACGGTTTGAAACAAGCTCCAAGACAGTGGTATAAAAGGTTTGACAGCTTTATAAAAGGTGTCGGTTTCTTGAGGTGTGAAGCTGACCACTGTTGTTACTTCAAGAGGTTTGAAGAGTCCTACTTGATATTGCTCCTATACGTGGATGACATGCTGATCGTGGGAGCGGACTTGCATGAGATTAATAGCTTGAAGACGAAACTCTCGGAAGAGTTTGCGATGAAAGACCTTGGAGAAGCAAGGCATATTCTAGGAATGAGAATCACTAGAAGCAAAGAGGGTCTCAAGCTATCACAAGAGGAGTATGTGAAGAAAGTCCTCAAGAGATTTAACATGGATGACGCAAAGCGAATCAATACTCCGCTGGCAAGTCATTTTCGGTTATCCAGAGATCAGTCTCCAAAGACGGAAGACGAGATGGCATATATGGATAAAGTTCCATATGCTTCTGCTATAGGCAGCCTGATGTACGCGATGATATGTACAAGGCCAGACATTGCACATGCAGTGGGAGTCGTTAGCAGGTTTATGAGCAATCCAGGAAAGGAACACTGGGAAGCTGTTAAGTGGATTTTCAGATATCTGAAAGGGAATTCAAGTTTGTCGCTATGTTTCACAAAGTCTGAAACGGGATTGCAAGGATATGTTGATGCTGACAACGGAGGTGACATTGACAGCACAAAGAGCACAACTGGATATGTTTACACTTTTGGCGGTATTGCAATTTGTTGGATTTCAAAATTGCAGAAAATTGTATCTCTATCAAGCTGTGAAGCTGAGTATGTTGCGGTTACAGAGGCAACAAAAGAGATGATATGGTTACAGTCTTTTCTACAAGAGCTGGACCATGACCAAGGGAAAAGTGTGTTGTACTGTGATAGTAAGAGTGCCATCGATTTGGCAAGGAATCCAGTTTACCATGCTCGGACGAAGCACATACATCGGAGGTATCATTTCATCAGATCAGCGTTAGAAGATGAAGTGTTGGTGCTTGAGAAGATCCCAGGAAGTAAGAATCCGGCAGACATGCTGACGAAGGTTGTAACGTGCGAGAAGCTGAGGTTGTGTGCAACCTCGGTTGGCTTGTTAGAGTAACAAGCTGGGAAGACCTGCTACATTGATCAAGGTGTGAAGACAGATTGAAATCAGTCTTCAAGTGGGAGATTGTTGGAGCACGTTTTTTCTTTGGCCGGTGATTGTGGCCGGTGATTACGCGGACGGTGCGGTCGGTGATAACGGCGCAAAGAATCAATGTCAAAAAGTATGGCTGAGTTTTGTCAACCATTGTTGGCTACCAACCAAGCTTCATCCTCTATAAATAGCCATTGAAGGTGATGAAGAAATCTCATCCCAAAACAAGAAAAACACAGAAGAAAGAAGAAGAGAAGAGAGAGAGAACGTGAGAAAAGAAAAAAAAAAGTTTTTTCTTTAAGAAATTATTATTAATTTCTTGAGTGTATTTGGGATCGGGGTGTGTTGAAAGCTTGTAAAAATTTCCCGGTGATAATAAAAGGATCGGTAGCAGGTCCCGGAGACGTAGGCAAAGTTGGCCGAACTCCGTTAACAAATTTGTGTGTTTTTCTTCCCGCTCCCGCAAATTCTGATTTTTCCGCAAGGAAATTTGACCCGTATTTCCTAACACACTTTGTCGTTCAACACTCATATAATACGACAGTTATACTCAAATTTTCCTTGTTAATTTTTTTCAAGTTTTTATTTATTTGCCAATGTTAGATTGTATTACATTGGAGACAATATTGTTTAAGTCAAGGGGAGGTTGCTACTAACAATGTGTTAGTTTTTGAGTGTCGGTGAGTTGTTTTATTGAGTCAAAATATAGTCAGTTTGGGATGATAAACATTTTCTTGGAACCAACTATCAAACCATTCTCTTGCACCATTTTGTTGAGGTCATAGACCAGAATCAGGACTCCATAACCATCCTAAGGTCACAAAAGGTCCAATGACACGTTCCAAGTCTAGGATACTTAAGGGTGGGTTCATATTTTCAGTCCAAGCTATCCTAAACAACATAGACAAACCATCAGATATGCTAATAGCTCAACTAGACAAACTAGAGCACAACAAGCCAAGTGATGACTTGAGCAATGCCTTTGCGCAACTCAATATCACTCAAGGTAAGCAAACTTATTTGGCTGGAACTAACCAAGAGGGCTATGTGTCAGGAATGGACGTTGGAGACGAACCCATTCCTGATGAAACATACAAGAGTGAAGATGAATACCTTGAAGACTCAAGTACTGAAGTACCAGAAGTAGAAGATCAAGTCAAGAGTTCAACCAAGATCGGTCCAAAAGACCACAATTTCAACCACATACCAAAGAGGACCAACACGTAACCAAGGGAAGACTTTTCATTACTTACAATTCGTGCAGATAAGATGGGTCAGTGTAGTGGTTCCTAGAACTCACACATCCCATAGACAACCAGGGCTTGAATCCAAAACTTAGCTTAGGCCGAATTTTCTTTTAATTTATGCATCTTTCCTTTTTGGTCTTAAATCGGGCAATGTTAGTTTTTCCTTTTTGCTTTGACATTAAGTCATCTCGTTTTTTTTCCGACCATTAGGTCATAGGCTGAAGGACTAGTAACAAAGTCCCATATGCAGCCATTGTAACACACATTGTTTACCTAGATCAATATATAAGTATGTTTCCCCCCTAAAGCAATTTGCAGTCCATCTCTTCCTCCTTGTGCGATTCAAGTAGAAAGAGTTCAAACTGTATCAAGGATCCATCATCCTCCTTGAGGTGATCTTTGATTCATCATAAAATCCATCAGAAGGTCCAACAACAGAGAGCGTGAAAGCCAACTTGTTAGATCCCATCACACTTGATCATCATCCGGTTAAGTGTCCATCCTATCGACCTTCCTTTGTGCTCAAGAGAGTGCATTAAAGCCAGCTTGAGGATCCATCCTCATCGCTCCGAGTCTTATATCATTTGGTATCAAAGCCAAAGGTTCCTTTTTGGTTTTTCTTACTCTTTATCTTTAAATCACTTGTCTCTTTGTTTCTTTAGTTTATTAATGAAAAAAATAAGTTTTTGTTTCTGTTATTGAATCTAGAACGCTTACTTTCATCCATAAGATCCATAAAAGGTTGCTTTGTTTGCATCTAGTTTCATTATATAGTTGTTAGTTGTTTGGTTTAGAAAAAGAAAACCCATCAAAAGTCGATTGTTTCTTTCTTGTTTCTGTTTGTTCTTAGTATAAAAAGCTTGAAAAAACCAAAAAGAAATCATGAGTCCTTGTTGATTAAGTTGTTTAGATCTTTTAAGTTTTGAAAAAGACAAAAAAATTGTGCTGTTTCCTTTTTCGCGCCCACACGGATTTCCGTTTGGCTGAGTTTCCTTATTTTGTTCAACTTTTCCTTGCAGCAAACTCATTTTTCCATTTAAACCGAAAACGCTATTAAAAAATTCAATTTAATTCTAGCATATATTTTATTTAAATTTTAAGTTACCGATGGTGCTTTTAACCCCTTATTCTTTTTATTAAGTGTTAGATACACCCAAAACCGAAACATGGGAAATCTTAGAAATGAAGGAGCTAACCCTCCGACCATGTAACAGATAATGACCGCTATGAGAGAAGAGATGAGGGCTGTCATAGGAGAATTTGGTTAGAGATCAACACTCGACTGAACCAACTAGAACAATCTCAAAGGAGAGGTCCAGTCCGCAATCAAAACCCTAATCCAGATGATGAAGATGGAGACGATGAGACAATGCCAAATATGATCCTCTCCAAAACCGCAATACTAGAAGACAAGACCCTCTTAGAAACAACCGAGCTAGAGAGGTACAGCATAGAGAACAAACAAAGACATTAAACTTGTTCCTCCTACTTTTGCAGGTGAATCCAATCTGGAAGGACATCTTTGAATGTGCTGGCAATACAAAACAGAAGAAGGTGAACTTAGCAGCAGCTCAACTCAACGAGAATGCTCATTCATGGTGGGACTGAAAGGTAGCTGAAAGAAGAAGGAACCGTTTTGGACCATTCACAACTTGGACTGACATTAAATACCTTTTAAGGTGGAGGTATGTGATATACCTTGTTATTTACCAGTTTAAGACTATCATTTGGACCCTATTTGGAGTGTGCTATGTATGTATAGACTATGTTTTAGAGTCTTTTCTAGTCAAGGTAATTTTGGAGCACTAT